>PPOH02000234.1:171106-216817 GCA_003708465.2 Kazachstania kunashirensis
TATATATATATATATATATATATATATATATATATCCATTGATCACCATATTATACCCTTCAGATTATATATATTTACTTTTTTTAGCTAGTTTCAATCTTATTTTATTATACCCATAACAATAATATAGCCATATCGAAAATAATTATGAGCGCTGATAATAATTCAAATATTAAATTACCATCAATTAAATCACTATTGAATTCAATTAGAACAGAGGAAAATTCGATAACATTAAGAGAACCAATACCGCAATCGAAATCATATTCAAATACTTTATTAACAAAAGCTGGTACTGATGTTAATAAAACTTTAATGCTCCCAATTTGGATCACTAATTCAAATTTAACTAAACATCCAAATAGTAATGGAATAGTGAAAATTTTTAAAAATGATAAGGAAGATCAAGATTTAGATCAAGATCAAGATCAAAATCCTAAAAAAAATGTGGATACAAGACAATCAAGATCGAATTTACCAAAGGAGACAATTCAAATTTTAAATTCATGGTTATTAAATCATTTAAATAATCCGTATCCAACATCACAAGAGAAAAGAGAGTTATTAATTAAAACAGGTTTAACTAAAATTCAATTATCAAATTGGTTTATTAACGTGAGAAGAAGAAAAATTTTTAGCGATTATTATAATTTAGCCAAACAACAAAATGGTGTTACTAATGCAACTTCACAATCACAATCGACATTTCATAACGATTGCGTCAATGATGGTAATGAGCAAAATTCAACTGAAGTACCGTTTACAAGAAGAAAAAAATTGATTGATAGGTTAAAAGAATTGAAAAAATTGTCAAAAGAAAATGAATAAAAAAAAAAATTGGATTCTCATATTGGCATTTCTATCAGGAAGTAGATATAATCCCTTATGTTTCTTCATACCTCATCCATTCATTATTCTCGCTATTCATGATACATTACATCATAGACAATCAGTATTCCATTAAATTTTCAGGCATAAAGTTTAATCTTCACATAAATAATGATTGTCCTGTCATTTTTTTATTATCAAGAGTTTTTTAGTTTTTTTTTTGTATTTAGACAATCTATTTACCAAGCATTTAATGAAATTTCATCTGTTTCTTAATTACACCTACCTGAGCCTCTTGTAAAGAACAAATAAAAATTTGCCATCGTCTAATCATTTTTTTCTTGTAGATCTCAACAATTCTGTATTTTTTGTCACATATATTTCTCCGACGACCGATACCGCTGATAAGTTCAAGTTTGATATGAAACAAAAAATTATTTCCAGGGAGATTCACATAAATAATTTTTTAGGCTTTGTCAAAAATGCCGCCCATAAATTTGCTGAGTCCATGTGGGGTATATTTCCGGAACTGTCCGAGTCTCTCGTCCTTAAAATGCACGTGCTTTTGTGACAATGCATGTACGTACCTAATGAAATGAGAAAGCAGATGTGGATAATTAGTAATCGTATCATTTCATATCATACCAGAACTATTATAATGTTATTTTGTAATATGTGCAAACTGTCAAATAGTATTATACACAGAGAGGTATAGTCTATCGAGTAAAAAAATTTTCATAGATCACTTATAAATGTGTTGTATCTTGATTTTAGATGGATATAAAAACATTTCCCCTCATATCTAAACCTTACATAATAATCGTGTATGCCTTTTAAAACATTTACATAAGTAAGAATATATTGAAGCTGAGTCATCATGAGCGTCAACTATTCAATTAAATCTGATACTGATGGTTCAATGTATTATTATAATATTATTCAAGTAACACTCCCCTTGGGGTTCTAAAAGATATTACAGTTATACTATTTTCTACGTCATTCTAATTCAAATGTACAGCTAAAATGATCCTCTAATATACAAAACTTTACGGACGTTCTACAGGGTGAAAATGTTCCACTTCATATATCATCAAGCATAAAACATTTTGTGGTTTATTTGTCTCATATATATATATGTTCATTCTTATTTTTCAGCTCATTATTTCATTTTGAGGTGCCTATTTGTTATAGGTTGAGGGTTACGTTACTCGTAGTCACTTTGATCTTATTCAGTTTTAAAAACTATAAAAATTGTTGTAATATGAATAATTGTAATAAATGATATAATCAGAATAATCGGAAATATAATAATAAGCATACTATGCTCAAGATTGATTACAACTCAACCACACTATGTTCAATGAAGCTCAACTCACCTGAAACATTGTTCAAGATTATCACAGTTCTAACGGCACAAATCAAAGTATATAAATAGCAGACGTTTAAAAACCAAAATATGAGAAGTTCAAGTCAAAAGAGATTAGGCATAATTCGAATATCAAAGTATAACTACTTAGATTCGACTCCGCGCTTCCCATCTGACTATAGTGGCCGTCTGATATATAAATATATATCTGTCATCTATCTGATTATTGAATAATAATACTCTGCCCTTATCCTTTGCTACACTCTGAATCTGGTACCTACCATAAATTTGATATAGCCTAAATTATAACAGTATTGGTGTACTATTGTTGATAATCTTTTAGTGACTGGTAATATAAGTACTTTTATTAACTTATAGGCGTGTATTGCTAGTGTATATATACTATCTAAGATTAACTAGGTGAATATTATATATCTGGGTTTTCTTGTTCTCTTGTCTTGTTCCTGTTCTTATGCTTCCATCAATAACATTTTAGAATCTTAAAGTGTAAATACGTCCAGTATTTATACCTTTTATTTTGCTGATTGTTTCATATAATATTTAGTCAACGCTGTTTCTTGTCTGTAACTATAATTGCGTAGTGTTGTCTAAATATCGTAATCACAATCTTGGTTCAGATTCATCGAACACTTCCTAATTAGTAAATGTTCTAGCACTGCCATGTTTCATCTGATTTACCTTTCATTGCTTTGTATATTCATGCTAATGTAATATTTTTTTAAAAATTACTTTGAAAGGCAACTTGGCCGAGTGGTTAAGGCGAAAGATTAGAAATCTTTTGGGCTCTGCCCGCGCAGGTTCGAATCCTGCAGTTGTCGTTATTTTTCTAGTTTCATTTATTCAATGAAGATAATCAGATCACTATTGATATCCACTAGTAATTAATAACATTATGGTTTGAATTGTTATTTAATTTTTTTTTCTGATTGGCACATATAGAATTATTTACATCGAAACATAACCTAAAATATAGAACTATATGAATATCTTAGTATTATATAATTATGGACGATGAATTTTCCTTCATTATACTTCTTGATAGTGAAATTTCGCATAAATTAAGAAAATTTCCATCTATTACCACAAACTTCACAAGTACAAAATGTTGTTAAAGGTTCATCTGCAGATCTAGTTTGTAGTTGATAATATGAAACTTTTCTTTCTTTACATTTGCCACATTGGAATCTGTCTGTAACAGACCTTTCAATAGTAGCACCTTGAGCATTAAATAAATTTTTTTCTTTAATCTCTTCCAATTTCTTCTTTAATGATTCTGGAGCAAGTTCTTTTGGATCACATGTAACTAAAACTTGTGCTGTTAAATCACCATTTGTAATTTTAAATTTTAATTCTGTATTATTTTTTGAAATGATGTTTGAATAAATCATTCTATATTTTTCCTTGTATTGTTTGTCTTGGGTGACAACATCATTCAATTTGTTCATTTCTTGTTCGATATCAATTGCAAGTTGTAGTATATAATTTGGTGGGTGTTCACTTTCTTTGGCTAACGCATCATAAAATGCTTTGATAACAGAATCACGTAACTTAATGTTATATATCGTAGTATTAACGCCATCATTTTTGGAATTTCTAGTCTTTGTCGAATGAAATTTATTTTGTTTCTTAAGGGTATAGTTATTAGAATCCGTCGTCGTACTATCTTTTGTTTTCTGAGATTTATTATGTGATGTGGAAGACACAGTTGTAGTAGAAGAAGTAGATTGCTTTTGTCTTAATTTCAATTTATTCTTATTGATAGCATCTTTCCATGTTGAAATAATTTTTTTAACCAATTTGGCAATTTCTTGGTTGGAAGATTTTTTAAATTTATTAACCTCAACACCAACTTTGGTTTCTCTTAATAGCTTTTCGGTTGGAATAACATCTTTCTCAAGAGTCTTTAATATATCTAGAACTGTGTCCTCATTGTCCTTGGATTTCTCCAAGTTTTTAACTAATGTTATAACTTCCTTCGATTCCATTACTTATATCTATCACGTACAATCAGACGTACAAGATTCTCAACACCTCACTAATAACACAACTATAACAATCCGCCTTGTATGGAACAATAATATAGTAAATTTGTGTTACATATAATTGTAATAAGCTCAATTATTCATTCATCCATTTTGTTTATATAATTTCAAATAAATGAAAATTATTATCATTTGCAAGCATCATAAGCTGATCGCTTTTAACGTTGTGAAAAGTGTTGAAGTATGAAAAATTTGGATATGTTGATAATTTAAAAGGATGATTAAACAGGTTAAATAGTGGTCATTATCGATCTAATTGTGGTGTATTTGATGTATATTGCTAGTTTACTCAATCAATAGTGTTAAATTATGAATCAGAATATTTCAAACAATGCGCCTTCAAGGATTGTGTATTTAGGTTCCATACCTTATGATCAAACGGAACAACAAATATTGGATTTGTGTAGTAATGTCGGTCCTGTTGTGAGTTTAAAGATGATGTTTGACCCACAGACTGGTAAGTCTAAAGGCTATGCATTTATTGAATTTAAAGATTTAGAGTCAAGTGCCTCAGCTATACGAAACTTGAACGGTTATCAATTAGGTTCTAGATTCTTAAAATGTGGTTATTCGAGTAATAATGATATATCATCTTCTGGCGCAAGTTCTGGTAACTCTGGTTTATCAGGTTCAGATCAAAATGATATGGGTAGTTCAAATCTTAGATTTCCAGATCTACCTGCCGGTATCGATGTTAATATTAATATGACCACCCCAGCTATGATGATATCGAGTGAATTATCAAAATTAGATAAAACAAATCAGTTAGACTTATTAAAAGGATTTCAAGAATGGTCCAAAGACAACAGTGAATTGGCAAAGGTTTTGTTAGCAGAATATCCACAACTTACGTACGTAATTGCTGAATTAATGTTAACAAATGGAATAGCAAAAGTTGATGATTTAACTCAATTAGCATCGTCGAATAATAAGAATTCTAGAATTGATAACCCAAATAACCAAGGTTCGAATCCTGATGAAAATACAAACAATTTATCCAATGATCCACAAGTTGAACAGAAACAAAGAGACTTATTAAAACAAGTTCTTCAATTAAATGATAGCGAAATATCGATATTACCAGATAGTGAAAGAATGATTCTTTGGGATTTGAAACAAAAAGCAATGAGAGGTGAGTTTGGTAATATTCTTTAATTTTGGTGTTTTATTATACAAAAGGGAGTATTTCTACATAAATATATTTATATATACGTACTTTATAAATCACATGCATTTGTAGGCTTAATGATAAATGACTACTTAATAATATTTCAAAAAAATATTAGTCTTTATCAAGTTTAGTTTTGGTTTGTGTCAATAAATACTTAGCCATTTGATGTTTAATCTGTAGGTATTGTTTTTTGCAATTTTCTAGACTTTTTATGAAACTATCGTCACTTTGGACATCACCATTATCCTTCCAGATCCCAATAACTTCGTCACCATTCTTAGTAAAACATATAACATTGCTATCATCAAAACCAGTGGCAGGTAGATCCGATATATCTATATCAGCATCAACCAAACCTAACACTATGCTCATGATGATATAAGGAATATACCAACTTAACTCATCAACCTTTTCTATGTTTAAATTAATGAAAACGTCAATACCAGCTTTAGGATATAATTCTAGACACACAAAGCTTTCTAGTACATTGATTAAAAAGCTACTCAACTCTTTTAGTTCTGTAGTGGAGAACAATGAACTCTTAATAATAACATTAATCAAACAACGAGATTCAAATAAATTGGATCTTGTTGACCTTGGTCCATATATGGAACTCAAAATAGATGCATTCTCTGTTTCTATTATACAAGAACCATTACAGTTTGAAATTATACCAGTTTGAATGCTTGGTTCAATAAACTTTGGTAACTCCTTTTTAATTTCAACTATTTCATCGTTTGTTCTTGGTAGAGCAGTTGTGCTTGCAAAAGCGATAGGCCTGGCTTCAACCGGTCCTAAGATTCTTCTTCTATCCTGAATATTCATTTTTAACTATCTTGTTTATATTAGTAGCGCTCTGTATGGTTTTGCTGTATGTAAGTTTAAATCATCAACTATTGTTTGTAAACTCATCTCTCTTTAGAAGATAAATTTTTTTTAGTTTAACTCTGCGAGTATTGAAATTTTAATTTCAACGAAGCAAGTTAACAGACATTTGATAATAAAGAAGTAAAAAATTTATGTATGTAGAACGACACTTCGGTTGTAGTTTATTAGGTTATAAAATGCAAAAGTGAGTTTTATCTATAAATTATATATTGTAATAGTATTAATATTCTTCAGGAGGTTCACTTTCCAAAGCTTGAAGTCTTGATCTTTCTAACTCTTGTTTATCATCAGAAACTGGTTTGTAACTACTATTTGAGGATACTACCGGAGAATACTCAGGAACTGGTTGCATATAGTCGTAATGTGGATAGTTCGACAGCCAATTATTCAAGTCATTTGCAGCAGGGATAGAAATATTTGTTGTTGCTGATGGATCGATATTTTGTTCATTAGAATTGGAAGTGGGCTGGGCATCGTATGAATTAGTTTCAGTATTATATGTGCCATTTAATTTCAGTCTTTCAGGCTTCTCATTTGCTTTGACTGTACCGATTACAATTTCAATAGACATACCTGTTACATTACGAAGTCCTTTCAAGTTTTCAACATTAATCATGTCATTGTAAAGGATTTTTGACTCATTGTCATCTACGCCACTGACAGCTTTATTCGTATCATTATCATAATCATCATTGTCATTTGTATTATTAACGAATGAAAATACTTTCTTTTGTATATTTTTTTCAATGCCATATAATTTGGAAGATGATATTTTGTTGGTCTTGTTTTTATTGTTCATAGAATGATACACTGCTTCATCATTTTCATCCATTGTGCCACCAAGAATTTTGTGTGATTCTGTATATACTATATTTTTCCTCGATAAATTGACCATTACTTCGATATAATATTGGAAAGAAAACAATTGATTAGGAGGATTAAACGTTGCAAATGCATCCAGTGGAACTTTTAAATGAACTAAAATATGAGCTTGTAATGATTCTGGGTCAACATAAAGTGAAGAGACACATTGACATATATCTTTTCTAAATTTTTCAATAGGTATACCGTCATTTTTATCATTTGTTCCTACCCTACAAACTCTTACTAACGTGGTAATTACACCTGCTGCATGGAAGTATGGTTTGTAGTGTTGTAAAGATATTTTAATGGGTATTACTTCACCCATGACAAATCCTGACCTGGATAGGCCAACAGAGATACTGACAGTCTTTTCTGGAGGACCATCAGCTCTTTTTGAACATAGTGAACTATTAGAGTCGGTTGACTTATTTGTCGATTTAGAAAACATTGATGAAGCTGCATCACCTGAAGAATTAGACTTTTTATGGACGATTGTTGATGTTGAAAAAGGCTGCAATACAACAGTTTTAGTTTTCGGTATTGGTAAATTAGAGACATCCAATGGAACTATAACAGCGAAATCATTCCTGCATTTGGCAATAGATGTTTTCTCTGACTGGTCGTTAGATAATGGTTCTAAAGTGCATTGAAGATAATAATTAATACAACCCTTTTCGAATTTAAGTGAACTAAACAAATTTTTGTTATTCTTCGGTATTTTAATTTTAAATGGAAATTTATGCACACTTTTCGTTAAACCATTAACAATTTTAATATTATCATTTTCACTATCCAAATCTTGTTCATTTTCTTCTTCTTTTGTTGGATCGTTATTTTCTGATAAAGGACTTTCTGAATCTGAATCGTTCGTACCATTTCTATTATTATTAAATTCCTGTGCCATATCAAATCCGTAAAGGAACGTAGACAATTCTATGAGTCTTGTAGTTTTTTTCGTTTTCATCGCTGATGGAGCATTATATCCTGTTCTAACTTTAATCTCACTAATTAGTGATAATCTGATTGCGACATTTGTGATATCTTTTTTAATTTCCAATGTTGTCTCACCGATAATAAGTTCGTTCGGTTTCCAAATTCTATGAGGTTCTTCTAACGTTATATAAAATTGTCGTGTTACATTAGATGATAAAATACTATGAGAATGACCTAAGGATTTTGATTCCTTTCTATTTTTAAGTTTATATGCAGACTTATTTTTATCTTTCCTGAGTAGGCTTAGTAAAGTCATTGCAAATGTCGTGTATGTATATTAGATTAAGAATTTTTTGTTTTTCGTTAAATTGTTTCTTCTAAAAAATCAATACTGAAATGAAACTATGAACAAATTATTCTGCACAATTATCTATTCAGAAACCCTGAGAAACTTAGTAACTATTATCGATGTAGAAATAAAGTTTGATAATAATACAAGTTCTCCATGCAAAATTTTCAAAAACGAAGGCAATGGTGCAAAGAACGCAAGTTGTTAGTTAGTTCTTCTTAACTCCGTTACCTTATAACCTTAACTGGTACATCCATGCAATACCAAACATGCTTCAAAAATAGTCATTCAATGGTAGTTTAACTAAAAACTACAAACCATACAGAAGCTGCGATTAACAAATACGAAATTGCCGTTGAAAAAGTTCGCTGTCCGATTCATAGTTTTTTTCTTGGCAAAGTTTTACTAACAAATGTAACACGAGTAAGTTTTTGTCTTTGCACGATGCACCTTACATAACAATTTTTTTTATTTTGGCTGTATAGAGATAGAAAGAAAGATACTACGATTGATAAACACAATATTTAATTGAAATTTTTTTTAGCTAGTTCAAATGCCTAATGTACAAATAATATATAATGGTGTGTAAACTAATCTATACAGATATAAACATATAAATACGGTTGTGCATTCTTATGGTTTTTAAGAAAAGGAATAATGATAATAAAAAACAATACAAGTTATCCGATGATTTTATTTTATTTTATTTTATTTTATTTTTATTTTTATTTTTATTTTTAGTCGTTTAATCAAAGGTTTTCTTGGTACCACTGAAAGAAGCAGTGTTTCTTGATTGACCTAATGGGGAGGTGTTAGCACCAGAACCACTTGGTCTGAAACCGCCTCTGTTACCACCGAAACCACCTCTGTTACCGCCTCTGTTACCACCGAAACTGCCTCTACCACCTCTGTTACCGCCGAAACTGCCTCTGCCACCTCTGTTACCACCGAAACTACCTCTACCACCTCTGTTACCACCGAAACCACCTCTGTCGTTTTGTGGTCTTGGAGTAGAGTAATCTAATCTAACTGGTCTGTTATCAATGAATTCACCTTGTAAAACTTCTAAAGCTTTTTTAGCGTCTTCAATGTTACCATATTGAACATAACCGAAACCCTTTGGTTGTTCAGTTTCTGGATGAGTTGGTAAACGAACGGAAACAATTTCACCATGTTTACTGAAAAGATCAAAAATTTCATCTTTGTTAGCATTGAATGATAAGTTACCTAAGAATAAAGTATCAGATGGTTCACTTGGAACATCACCGAATTTCTTAGCACGGTCACCACCGTTACCGGCAGCTGGTTTAGAATTAGACATATCACAGTTAATTTCTCTACCATCAATTTCTTTACCTTGCATTTCCTTAACAGCTTTTTCAGCGTAAGTAGCGTTCTTGAAATCAACGTAACCGTAACCCTTTGATCTATCGGTACCTCTTTCGTAGATAACTCTAGCACCGATGACACCACCAATGTGTTCGAATTCACTCTTTAACCAGTCGCCGTCAATGGACCAGGATAATCTACCAACGAAAATGGTAGATGGTTCTTCATCTGCAGCACCTTCAGTTTCTTCTTCGGTTTTTTGTTTCTTAGAATCGGAATCTTCAGATTCTTCAGAATCATCAGCTTTACGTTTCTTATCGTTAGATTCGGATTTTTCAGATTCAGAAGATGATTCGTTTTCAGAATCAGAATCGGAAGAAGACTCAGAATCAGAACCAGAACCAGATTCTTTTTCAGAATCAGAAGAATCAGAAGAAGAACCAGAACCAGATTCAGAATCAGAAGAATCAGATGAGGAATCTTCCTTCTTTTCTTCTTCTTTTTCAGATTCAGAAGATGAATCGGAAGATGAATCAGAAGAAGAAGAGTCAGATGAGGAAGAAGAAGAAGAAGAAGAAGATGATGATGAAGAAGAAGAAGAAGTAGATTTTTCTTCGACCTTCTTCTTGTTGGCTAATTTAGCATCTTTCTTGGAAGTAGTCTTGGCCATTGTAGATAATAATAATATGTATTAGAATAATCAGATCACCTAGTACAGTATATGTCCCTTCTCTATACAAAAGAAAAGAATTATAATAGACAAAAACATCCCATAGTGTGAAATAAACTCTATAATTATATAAGTATTAAAAAATAAATCGCAAGTGAAAATTTTCATCTTCTGTCTCCCAACCGTCCGCGATGCCCTCCAGAAACCGCCGCAGCAAAACAAAAAGGAAAGAAAAAAAAAAAAAAATTTTTTTTTTAAGGAGAGATTGCTTAGGGTGTCTGGGCGATGAGCTTTGGGACAGAAATTGATTTGGTCAGCATTAGCAAATAGCATAGTTTGAATTAGTTTATGTGTGTCATTTTTTGTACATATTATATTATGTAAAGAATAATGAAAACTAATCCACATTTTTCTTGAAGATCTCAATAAACGATTCCCATTTGTTGAACTCTTCATATAAATTACAGCTTGCGATGTCTCCGAACGATATATGATCTTCACTAATGATTAGTTGTATTAACTGTTCAACGTTCGAGCTCTCTTGTGAGGTAGTCTTACTGTCATTGCCAACATCAATATCATTACCTAATTCCATTGGATCAATATCCATTCTACTGTCGTCTTCAATCACCATAACAGCATCAACATCTTTGTTCTCTCCATTAATACCGTCATTAATTATAGTTTGATTTTCCGTATCTGAATTATTATCGTCTTCTTCGACAATAACGGGCTCAGCCATAACTTCGTGCAAACTAAATTGTTGTAAGCCTTCATCCTTAAGCATAGTGGCTTCAGTAATACTGGACCTTTTCCCCTTATTTGATGATCTTCTACGTCTTATGAGTCCAGGTATACCACTACCAGAAAGCGATCCAGTTACACTACTTCTTCTATAATCACCTATCGAATTAAATCCACTAGGATTGTTGCTCTTGTTATTAATGATCATATTATTACTACTATTACTATTCAATAAATTTCTATTATCTCCTTTGGTCATTATTTCTACAACTGTCTCTAAAACGGTGTTAGACCATAATAACCACTTCAAAATATCACTAATCAAATTGATATTATCATTACTAATATTAAATATTGGAACTTCAATAAGAGGACTTGTAAAATCATTTACTATTTGAACCTTTTCATGATGATACAACTCATTTCCTGTACTAATATGATCACTATTATTAACAAAAATTGTATTATCAATTTTTGGTAAGAGTCGTAGTAAGGCTGAAGGATTATTTGCCTGATCAGTTTCTCCCAAATTTGTATTATTTTTGCCATTGTAGGTAAGGTCCCCTATTCTATTTTGGGTTTCACAAGCATATATAATATCTGTCGAGATAAAATCCTTTGGAAACCACATGGAGTTTGATTTAATTTCCATAACTAATGAAATACCGGTAGTATACGACTCAGCCGATTCATTGATCCATTCTCTATTTTCACTAGAATATATGTACTCATATAATCGCTGTTGAGGATCTATAGCCTTCTTTAACGTTATATTAGCTATTATATTTTCTCCCTTTTCCTTTGATAAGATATATATCCCAAATTTACTATTTAGATTCGTTGCAACTCTCAAGTTTAGTGAATTATCATTAAAATAATTTTCAATGTATTGACTTAATTCTGTGAAATATTTAAACAAGTCAAGTTTGGGTTTTTCTGAATGAGTAGTACCACCTAATGGTGAATTAGATGTGCCACTTGCTAAGTTAATTGTTGAAATATTATTGGAATCGGTATGAATTCCATTATTATCATGCGAGCTCGATCCATTGGCAGAGTTTCCTGGATCACTATCAATTTGTGAATAAGTATCTAATAAATACAAAAATTCTAAATTTTTGTGAAATTCTTTTAGATCTGGATAATATACTAATGATTGCAATAAAATATTATTTTCATTGTTTTGTGTTTGTTCATCTGAAGCAGATGCATTTTCAAAATAATTAAAGTTATCAAAATTTGATGCTAAGACAAGCTTGACATCTTTTACTTTCCCCTCTGATTTAATAAAATCAATATCTATAACAATGATCTTTGAAGCTGTGGAAAGTCTGGATATGTCACGGTCGACATCGTCAATAAATGACTCTAAACCCAGGGTTTGGCACAGTTTTGTAATATTTTCTAATGTAACTGTACCAGGTTTGTAGTTTTTAAATAACTCAATCATTTGATTGAGAGTATCTGTATATGTATCTCCTGCCATGGTTTCAGTTTACTTTCTTAGTTATTCGTCTGCCATACCTTGCATGTTGTTTCATGCAACGATTGTATAAATATATCACCTAATTTTTCAATGAGTTCAGTTAAATCAATACACGAAATTTTTGAAGAAAAAAGTTTACATACTTAGTGTTTTTATGACAGATGATTCAAACAAAGTCGAGTCAAAGAGTCATAAACATATTTAAACTATGAAGGTTAGAATAACGTAATAGTGATATCAATTCTAATTACGTACCTAAATTTTTCTTTTTTTAGAATTGTAGTCAAGAAGAGCAAAACTTTCTGTCTTGTAGCCCTTTACTTTAGCCTGTAAGTACACGTCAGTATATCACAGTTAAATCACATTGTATATTCCTCTTAGGCTAATCAGACTTGAAATACGTATTAATATCTATAAAACTTGTAAAAAATTATCGCTTATGCAGATTGATTGTGATAATTATTATTTCACTATACCATTTTCATTAAGCAACACACAATGAAATGTTGAAACGTCGAATAAACAAGAAAGTACAAACAGCCTAGTAATAGAGGTCGAGGGGTTACACATAATGACTAAACTAGTGATATCAGCTTCAATATTTCAATCTCAAGTAGCTGATTTACTCCCATGTAATAGATATAGAAAGTCACAGTTGACATATTCGCTATTGAAAAGATATAAACTACTGGACTATTTTGATGAGATCATCAAAGAGCCAACGTGTTCTGTATCTAATTTTTACCACTTCCATGCTGATGAATATGTGAATGAAATCACAAAAGAAAAGTACAATAAAGTTCAAGAATTCGATGATTATGAGACTCAATGGAACCAATTGAACGAGATTAGCGAACAGTGGATTGAATCCCATGACGAGGAGAAAATAGAGAGAAGATTCAAGTCGAGAATGGAATTATTCAAGTGCTTCAGAACACTAAAATCTGATTCGAATAATAATGAGGAGCTTTCAGGGAAGAAGAAGAGGTCCATGTCTGATATGTTACGGGAAGATTCATGTGAACCACATATGGGGAGTAATATACCCTTGAAATATAACCTTGAAGGCGATTGTCCCATATTTTCGTATTTACCAATGTACTTACAAGTAGTAACGGGGGCAACCACATCTTTAGTAGAAAATTTAGAACCATCGAGTGAGAGTGAGAGTGACTTTGAAAGGTTAATTGGTATCAATTGGGATGGGGGTAGACATCACGCTTCCAAGCAAAAAGCTAGCGGTTTCTGTTATATTAATGATATTGTATTATTAATACAGAATCTACGTAAAAAGGGTTTTAAAAAGATAAGTTATATTGATTTTGATTTACATCACGGTGATGGTGTTGAAAATGCATTCAAATTCTCAAGTTTTATTCAAACAATTTCGTTACATTTATATGAAAAAGGATTCTTCCCAGGAACAGGATCATTGGAGAGTAGTAAAACATCAAATCTAGTGAACATACCACTATTCCATGGTTTAGATGATACTGATTTATTTAATTTATTGAATAAAATAATCATTCCCCTTATCGATAGACATGGCCCTGAGGTTATTATCATCCAAAGTGGTGGGGATGGACTAATGGGTGATAGTTATAATGAATGGCAACTTACTATACACGGACTAACTCGTTGTATTATGGATATTATAAACAAATTTACTAAGTGTCATTGCATTGTTCTTGGAGGTGGGGGATACAATGAACTTGTAATGAGTCGATTCAATACCTTTCTGACTTGGAATATAGTTCAAAAATATTCTTCAAAGATCAAAAATTGTTTAATTGAAAATTATATTGATGATGAGGAGGATTACCTGATACCGGAGCACGAATTCATCGATTTGTATGCAGAAGAGCATTATAAATATTGGATCTATGAGCAACCAGGAAGTACAAAATGCAAAACCCTAATAAACTATAACAAGCCAGAATATATTAATATACTTCTGAAATACTACAGATTAAATATCCTGTAGCTAGCAGACTAATTGTCTCCGGTATTACTAGGTATCATAGCTCTAGTACATGAAAGCAGTATTTTTTGCTTACAAAACAAAATGTTTTTCATTCTATTTCCCTAATATACAATACTTAATATGAAAGAAAGACATCACTATTAGCACAGGAACAGCACCACATCAACTATCCCAAAACAATTGTTATAGTACTAGTTGTGATTATCCATCGTTTCCCTGTTTGCCATGGCAACGGTCACATTCAGGGTAACTATTTTCTATTTTTAAAAATCACTGTTGTCGGTAAATATTAGCATCACATATGATGATGAATCATAAAGTAGTGAAGTTTTATAGATCTATAGAATTAACATATATCCATATACCGACTGAACAACGTATTAATCAATGAGTCAAAACAAATTAACTGCTGACCAAATAGCAGGATTCAAAGAAACTTTCGATCTCTTTGACAAGGATGGCAGTGGTTCAATATCTGCCTCGGAACTTAAGTCTGTTATGATATCCCTAGGCCTTTCCCCAACTGATGAGGAAGTGGATGATTTAGTTAATGAAATCGATATTGATGGCAATAATACCATAGAATTTAATGAATTCTTAACTTTAATGTCAAAACAACTAACATCTAATGACGCTGAGCAGGAACTAATAGAGGCCTTTAAAGTATTCGACTCCAACGGGGATGGTTTTATCTCAGTATCTGAATTGAAATCTGTTTTAACCTCCATTGGTGAGGATTTAACTGAAGATGAATTAAATCAAATGATAACAGATGTTAGTAAAGGCACAGGGAAAATTAATATAGAACAATTCGCTGCATTATTATCGAAATGATACTGGAAATGATTTGATAACATTCTTGGGAATTTTTAAGGATACTATTAGTTGTGGACTTATTGCTTCTATAAAGGAATTTCAAACTTAATAGATACCATATAGTCCAAGTATTCCACAATGGAAACCTATGGAAAGAAGTATTTGACATTTCAAAGTTTGTAGTGTATCATATACAAACCTAATTTTTTTTTCATTTTTTTTCATTTTTTTTTATTATAAAGTATACTGATAAGTACTACATAAGTTAAGTTATTTTAAATATAATAAATAATCTCTAATAGTTGTCACACGTCAATTATTTACCATCACTGCTATTAATAACCATATTTGATTCAGAAGATTATCAGGGCCTAGTATTGCATTTTTCTTCGGCAAGGGAAGCTTTTGATATATGTTTCCCTCCTGTACTTCAATATATTCGTTAGTCTTTTCCAAATGAAAATTGGTTATTTCGTTAACTAGAGTTTCATCGTATGTCACACCACTATTTCTACCTCTGTTATCGACTTCAAGTGCGACATTTTTTGTATCGCTGTAATTCTTCTTACTAGCAGAGATGACACTGTTCTTGAAGGATCCAGTATCGGACCCCATATTGAACCACAATAGTATATATATTCGGAAAAGGTCAATGAACAGAGTTTCTATGTTATTTCAAGTTTTCCGGCAAATTTTGCGAGATTGATTGCTTTTTTTCATAAAATATTGCGGTCGATGGTCTATTAGCTGTTCTCACATTGTTATTCTATGTATATGGGTATATTAATAGTAGTAATATTCAATCAATAATTAATTTAGAGTTTTCTCTTAGGTTTTAAATATTATTCTTCGTGATCTAAAGTTCCTGTGAGTTTATGGATATAGATATAAGTATAAAGAAATGATTTGATTATGTTATTGAATATAGACTGATACATAAGTTATGTATTCTAATAAATAGGTTTATGCCAGGAAAGTATGCTTTTATTTACACATGAATTTTAAATGGTGATTATTAACGGTGTGAAAGGTATATTGCTGTGATTAATTATATTTCCACATCGAAACTGCTACCACAACCACAACTGCTTTTCATATTACCGCCGCTAATTTTAAAACTCGAGCCTATAAGTTCGTTTGTATATGTTAATACAGTGTTATTAAGTAATTTCAATGAATTTGGATCGATGACAACTTTACCTGTATCGTTATCTATTAGATAAATAGTATATTTGGTTCTTGCTTCATCAGCAAACTCATCAGGTTCTGCTGATTTTGTATCTTTCATCATACCATTTTTTAAATCTATTTTAGATTCAGGGATCAGTTGCAATGTGTATTGAAAGCCATGGCAACCACCACTTTCAATACCTACTTTTAAAATTTCATGCGAATCCTTATAAATTTGATTTAGTCTGGAGGCAGCCCTTTCGGAAATAGACAGTTTCAGGTCAGAAACTTTGTTAACGATATGACTTGGTTGAACTAACTTTTCGCTGACATTATTTTCTTGCATATTTGTTACATAGGTTCTCATCAATAATGATGATGATAACGATAACGCACCGCGGTAACCCTCCAGGGAGCGTGCAGCTAACTTTCCTTGCAATGATGCTACTCTATATAAATTAGCTGGTCTCATAATATATCCAACTTTACTCGTTGCTTCTTAAAAATTGTTCCCTTTTTATGATGACTAATGAGATAAATGCCCTATATAGACCTTTTTTTCTCTCTTAAGTTTCATTTTCTTGAAAGCACCGAAATACAGATATATATATCACGTGCACAATTGAAGGTATGGCGAGATAGGCTAATTATTGGGTTATAATACAGAGCAGGCAGGACAATCAGGAAGTCGTTGGTATTTGAAACTGTATGAGAAGCAACCATCTGCACCGTTGAGCACTGTGAAGTTATTCGTTTGTATGTTTCCGTCGTTGTCTATCTCTATGAGATCATGGTAGATCTTGATAAGTTCGTTGCAAGTACAAGCAGCGATTATTGCATTTGTGGCACTGACACTTGGAATGATTTTCTTAATGATACCTAGTATGTAGCTTGTGGTCAGTTCTCTTGCATCTATCCCAAACTCTTCTGCTCTCTTCTCACATGCTGCTAAAATATCTTGAAGTAACTGCGAACTATTTTCATCATTTTGCCATTCAATGGAATCTAATGGATAAACAGTTGTGACCACATATTCAATCACATGCTCCAGTTTACGTGGATTGTTGATGATAGTGCATATTGGTAAAGTATCCTCATTTTTTGGTAGTGTGTTAATTGAACACTCCCAACATGCTGTGAAACCAGGAATTATAGTCTTAACATGTCCTTTTAAACCTTCTGTGCCCCCATCAATAAAGGGTATAACTTTGGCAAAATTGGTACTGCGTGTTATTTTGATTATTGTTTCATTCATGAATCTACGGGGTTTAATGGCGTCTAAACCAGATAAAATGAAATCGAATTGTTCATAAAATGTTGTTGACAGTAACGTTAGATCCGCTACAATTGGTGTTAACTTTGTAGTTAATTGTGGGAAATGTGATTGAATATAATTTGTAGCAGTGGTTGCCTTTGGTTTACCGACGTCACTATCTGTGAATAAGAATTGTCTATTCAGATTTGTTAGTTCAATGGTATCCATATCGATAATATGAACTGATGCGACATTGCACATTATTAAATTTTTCAATATTTCACAACCAAGACCACCTGCCCCCAATACCAACACTTTACAATCCATTACTTATACCTTGTTATTATAATTTTCTTCAAATAGTGCATTGTTATTTTAAAGGCAAAAAAAAAAAAAACACAGCGTTAAAATATTACAAGGTCGTTATGTTATGGCTTATAGTTTTTATAAAAATTATAAAAATATAAATATGAAAAATATAAAGAGGATACATAGTAATGAAATCAATTGTAACGGATACCACCATTACCTGCGATTTCTAATTGTTCAATTGATTTTCTATCACTTCTCATATCATCACCAGTTGGAATTTTACCAAACAATGGTGTTGCTTTAAATGGCCTTTTCCCATCATCTTTCTTACCGAATAAATTAATTCTAACTAACGTATTTTCCATAGCACTTTTCATTGGGGAGATGAATTGCATGAATAATGGATTGTTATATTTCATGAATAAATGCATGAAACCCATCATTGCTAAACTTGAATAAATACCATTGATTGAGCTTTGCAATTGATCCAAATCGTAGTCTCTAATAGTAACAATTTGTAATTTTTCCGGTTCTTTCATTAAAGAATTACCGGATTTGATGTATTTAATAATTTTCAAATTATTATTCTTTCTAATCTTACGTTTTGTTAATTGTAATATAATAAATGCTAATGAAATCGACGAAACGTACAAGACACGAATGATTAACAAAGTTGTTGGCTCTTGCAAGTCAAGAAAACGCGAGACTTGCGACATGGCTAGCATGATAGCTATATTGGACACTTGAGGATGCATTCTTAGTTGTTTCGTCTGCTATCTGTTGCTATATCGATGGTATCCAATGTATGAAACTTTCCATTGTGATAAATAAAATTAAATAAATTTTTCAGTCGCGCTGTTAAAGAAACAAGAACTGTTTTGTTTCCTCTTTCTTTATATATAAAGAAACAACGATCAAAACGATCAAAACGATCAAGAGATTCCGTATTTAGACAGATATGGAACAAGAAGAACTGGCAATATATAAAACTGTATAATTGTAGAAATGTAGAACTGTAGAAATGTAGGACTGTAGAACTGTAGTAATGGTGGCAACGGGGATTCCGCCGCCACACGGTGTAAAAAGAAGAAACCGCGACCGACTCAACTCAACTCAACTCGACTTTGCCGAATCCAAATTTATATTTATAGAGAGAAGAGGAACGTGTTTCGTGGATTGTGAAGGAAAAGGAAGGAAGACAGGAATAAAACTGTGTCACAATGCCACTAAACAATGTCAAGAGAGCCGATTTGGCAGTCAAGTATGTTGACCATTAGCAGTGGGTTTTTTTTTGGGGGGGTTTTCTTATTACTAACACTCTGTTTCACAGATACTCCATGCCAAGCGAACCACGAGGCATTTACAACACTCAGAACCAGTCCGTCTCTGGGATGTTGAACCAATCCATGCCACTGGCTGCCATCTTCTTAAGAAATAAATTCTTAGCATGGTTTGCAGTGGTACAGGGATGTCACTATGTCTGGAACACCGATAAAGAACAAGTTACAAGTGATTCCTTGAGTACAACGGCAACCGGTTTGGATAAATCTCCTATAACAAGGTTATTGATCGCATTCACCGCAATTATTGTATGTTATATGGATTTCGTATTCCCACAGAAATAAAAATACATAAATAAATAAATAAATAAATAATAATTTTTTTTATATATATCTATATACAATTCTGTCTATTCACCAATGTCTTCGAACCAGTCGTGTGGTCTTTCGTCAATAAATTTCTTCATTATTGTTTTACATTGTTCATCGTCAACAACCACAGTGGCGCAACCACGTTGTTGTAAGTACTCTTCACCAGGACTCTTGAAGTTGATATTCTCACCGATAACAACTCGTGGGATACCATACATAATAATAGCACCTGTACACATATCACATGGCGATAAAGAAGTATATAATGTAGTATCTTTATAAACTTTACCAGATAATCTACCACAATTTTCTAATGTAGATATCTCACCATGTAATGTAGCACTACCTTTTTGAAATCTCATATTATGTCCACGACCTAATACAGTACCATCTTTATTGTTAATCAAACAGCCACCAATTGGAACACCACCTTCAGAATATCCTAATGCAGCTTCTTCATATGCAATTTGCATACCTTTCTTATCCCATTTGCCATCCATATTTGCAATTACAGATCACTTTAATTTCATTTCTTCAAGTTGCAAGTCTTTTCTCTCTCATATTGTCATTATACAATGAATTTTTCACTTCTTTGGCATTGCGCTTTTTTTTATTTACATTAAGCTATGTGATTATGATTATATAAACAATACTATCAATCAATAAGTTACAACGATAGTATCGTGATGAATATGGAGACTAATGGTGTACAGACACTCGAGAAATTGACGCATCAAGTTAATGCTTCAAGGAATTCAAAAGCACAACGACTTTGTAAAAAAAGTTTGTTTATAATTAATGATTTGTATCAATTAGCATACGGGAAATTATCACTGGATATAATAAATTACAACATTGCATTGAATGTATTGCAATCACATCGAATACATATTGCAAAATTAAATACTGTCTCGATAGAAATGCTACCCATAAGAAAATTCTTGGAAAAAAATCAAGTAAAGATAACAAGGGATTCAGTATCGTTGTTATTTGTATCTATCTATTTCAATTGAAATTAGTCAAATCAATAAAATTTAAATTGATTGCAAATTTGATTGTTGCAAATTGTTTGATAATACAATTTAATTTGTCCTCAACAATACCAATAGATTTACAACCAGTAATGAAAAACTTTATGATAGTATTACAAGATACAATCAAAATTGCAAAACGTGATGAAAATTTCCCTATATTGAATCACGCTTTCTTATTGTTCAAAGATATGCAATACGTTTACGAAAATAAGAAATTAGTTAAAAATAATGTCGTTTCAATGATACCCGATTTGTCAAATGCATTCGAAAATATTAAAATCCTTCAAAGAGACTTGGATCGACTATAACCATACATACGCATCATCTTAATTAATTATTTTTTTATTTTTTAATTTAATTTAATGTTAACTAATATTCTACTTTCTCACTAAAATCAGTTTTTCATCAGGCAAAAAATTGAATTTTTAAAATTTAAAAAATATTTAAAATTATATAAGATAGATTTACAAGTGTATAACTGTGCAGATTCAGAGAAGAGGATATAGATAGATACAATAAATTACAAGTTTCTGCAATGGCTGAGGAACAACGCCCCATCAGACTAGCTGTGCTTGGAGGTGCATCAACGGGTAAAACTTCATTAATTTCACGATTGACTCTAAATATAGTACATGAATCCCATTACCCAACTAGAGATCAAACTAATTGGTTATTCGATTATATACCACATTCAAAATTAGCTAAGACTATCCTTGACGGTAAAGCTCATGAAAGATTATTAAGACGAACACCAAATTCACAAGTTTTAGAACCAATTTTTAAATCACCCTTAGTATCAACCAATGTTTTACTTTCTCCATTAGTATTTCAATCATTTATGGATGCCTTCACATCAATGAAGACACAATCAAAAAATAAATCAACTTCAAATGGATTTTTTATGAAAAATTTAGAATTGAAAAAGACAAATTCAAATAGTGATAGTTCACAAGATAAAAAATTGCAAGTACGTTACTCGACAGCATTAAATTCATCAGCATCTTCCCCTTCATTAAATCATTCGATAGATGAGGAAAATAATATACCGAAGAATTATATTCCACCATCATATTCGCCAATTCCAATCGATATAATTGATACGCCAGGTTTTAATCCTCAAATGGTAGTGCCGTTCCTAGAAGTATCATTGTTTAGAAATCTAGATAAAAGTATATTAAGAGGATTAGCTAATGAACCAAGACAACCTGTTTCTACACGTTCTTTATTAGTTGCATCGGGCGCATCTGAATTAAATGGGAAGATTGATGGTTATATTTTAGTGTATAGTGCCATCCCAGAGGTATTACATCATAATTTATCTTTACCTCCAGGTTATTCGGATAAACCAGAAACATCAGGTAATTCACTCGATAAAGAAAATGAAAAAGATGTTAGAGCAAATGCTGGTGGTCTTCCACTTCTAGATAATATACGTTCCTGTATATTGGACGCATGGACAGAATACATCAATTATAAAGAGGCTTGGGAAAGGGGTAAAGAAGATGATATTTATTCATTATTACACAATTTCAAAAATATTTGGAAAACACAAGAATCTGAATCAGCAAAAAATTCAAAGATTAAAAACCTTAGAAGTTTCAAAACCACTCTAACATCGATAGACTTAAATCCAGCATCGCCAACGTCACCTCCACCCTGTATTATAGTATGCACACATGTAAATGAACCACTTGCGAGCCCTCTTTTGATTAAGAAGGGTAAGGAGTTGGCAACTCAATGGAATTGTGGATTTGTTGGTGTCAATAATATCGATGATTTTAATGTTGATGTAGCTTTGAGTTTAATAATCAGAGAAATTGTTGAGAAAGAAAAACTGTTATCCTAGCGGAAAAAATCAATCAGTGAATTCAATAACGAATATGTTAGTAATAATATGTTTATCAACTTAATTAAAAATTAAAGTATACTATGATTATGTAGTATGTGAATGACTTTCATACCTTATATATTGCAATAGTTCCGTTATCATAACCCACAAAACACCATGTTTGACCTACAAATTGTTTGAATCGTCTAAATTGACCTGTAGTGATAGTGTTTCTAATAACTGAGAGATTACCTGAATCTATCCGTTTGGGATCAAACGTAGCCATCGCACCTATTTTGCTATATTTAGGATCCTTATTAATCATTTTGTTACGATTTGGATCGATATTACCTTGACTAGATTCACTTACTGTCACGTTACTTCTCGAAGACCAGAATATGCTAATTTCTTTGTTTGAATTTCTATCCATTACCACTGTTTTCCCTGACCAAGTAGAAAACACATAAATATCATGTAAAATATTTATGTAACCGATATTCTTATAACTGGTTTCTATAATATTCTGTTTGGAATCGCGAGACCAAATATTTTTATTCATCAATATGTTTTGTTTCAATCCGATAAAATATTGGCTCTCATTCACAATGCCTACATCCTCTATTTTTATCTCTTCACCATAATATATTTCTTCAATATGAGACTCTGTCGAACTTGTTATTATGATCCCTTTCTCAATATCTAAATCTATATCTAATACTGGATTTGGATAATGGAATTTAGATAAAAATATTATTTCTAGGAATCCATCTTTATCGAAATCCTTGTACTTTGAACGATGTACTTTAAAACCAATTGTAACACCACTTTCAAATCCGCAAAAAATAATGTCTCTTCTCTCATCTCTAATAAACTTCATCACTATACCTATTTTTTTAAAACCATCTCCCAATAAGGAATGCTCCTCGATAAAATCTAAAAATGATATGGCATTATTCGTTCGACTTAGTGAGTTCAATTCTCCATCTCTAAATGAATAGATATCTATATTCTCAGAATTCGTGGTATTTGAACTTATTAATGTATATAGGTGGTCCTCTAGACCTCGAAATATCTCAAAATTGGCAAAATTCAGAGTGTTTATTTTCATTTCAAATGTTATATCCAGACCTGTGTACATTCTAAGGGCGTTATCTTTTGACAATACGACTAATTTACCATCTAATATATGGATTTCAATTATCTGAGCTCCTGATGGTAGTTTAAAGGACTCAATTGGCCTTCGTGTAAGGAGATCCCATTTTATTATATTACCAGTCTCATCACCAGATATTAACATCGGAACACTCTCATTATTTTCTAAACCACATAACTTTAATGTTGTAACTTTACTCTGATGAGATCGTAGCGTATGAGTAGGAACCAGCGTATCAATTATACTCATCTATTATGGGCATTTTTTTCCTATACATGTCAGTTATTTGTATTACCAAACTTGATATTTTTTCAGTCACGGTAATTTTTCAAACTTTGTTTTGCACAGATATTTTTATGCCAAGATTTTATGAAAATGCTCGATATATGTAGTGATAAAAACATATACACAGATATGGTTATAATCGTTTATAATTGCTTATATATCATTATTTATCATCATGCTCTTTCTTTTTCTTCGTTGGTCAGAGTGCTTGTGAGATCTAGATGCAGTTTCACTACCAAACTTGTGACTATCTTCATTCGGTGATAGTGTATGATTTTCCTTATTGTTGGAAGTCTTTCTCATACCTGGTAAAGTACTGTTCGAGCCTACTCTAGATGTACCTGGTAATTGACCATTGGATGCTGAATAGAAACTGTGTCTATTTTTATTTGCTGGTGTATTGCCTGTAGATGACGGTACCCTAGTTCGACTTAAAACAGAACTGAAATCACCAGGAGATCTGTTAGGCTGTGGACTATCACCTGGACGTCTGGTAAGAGGCATGAAGTTGCTGGATTGTTTCTCTCTTACGTTCAGGTTTTTCTCTAATAATCCTAACATGTCGGAATTCTTGATATCAGAAGGTAACTCCATTTTTGAATCTTTATTTTGCGAGATATAGTCGTTAGCTAATTTTTGACCAGCTTTGAAGAGATTTAATAATGATTTAGTTTCTAATCTATCAATTGTAGAGTCGATATGATTATTTAGAATTGTAGAGACATCAAGTTTATTCATGCCACTGATTGTAGCAGAATCTGCCGTAAACTGACTAATACTTTGGTCGATAGATTTTTTAGTATTTTGAGTTGCATTTGTCAAATTTCTAGCAACTGAATATTTGAAGTCATCGATTTGACTCTTTAAATCACAAATTTCATCTATATATATATTTCTAACTTCTTCTTGGTTATCTAACATCTTATTATATTTCTCTTTGAATATTTCAATTTTGTAACATATCATTTCTTGTTGTTGAAGTTTCACCCAAATCTTTCTTCAATTGTTCGTTTTCCCTGTTCAATAAATCGAATCTCTTGTGCACAGTATCCAATTCTTCCTCTGTGGCTTGAATCTTCCTCAATTTTCTTTGCAACATCAGATTCAAATTCTCATGTTCATGGTTATATGATGTCATATTTTCAGTTAATTTTATTTCTTTCTTTTGAAACCTCTCTAATTTATTTAGTAAATCATGCGATTGAACTGTTAATTTTAAATTTGTATTTGTTAGGGTATCTATTTTTTCATGCAACGATTCTATAACTCTTGTTGACGAAGATATGGCATCATTATCCCCTTTATCCTTTGTTAATTTATTCCTCGTTATAGGTTTAGTCTCCAGAAGGGTTCCCTGGCTATCTAAACGTTCATTGTTATCCTGTGCAATCATTGTCATCTCATCGTCTTCTTTCAAGATATGTTCTATCTCTGCTTCAAAAAATGAGCTCTGAGATTCCTTCTGCAGCTGCCTGTCCATTACACCTCACTTCAACTCAGTTTGACATGGTCACTTGAGCTATAAAACTAACCAAAGTACCTTGAAATTGTTACCAGATCATCGAAATTAATTTCATTTCCAAAACATTTCGCGATAATTTATTGCAAGCCCTAACCAACAAGACAGATGATTCGTTAAGCATATGATGTAGTGCTTGTCAAACAAACAATTCCTGGAACAAATTCTTGTTAATAAGTTATTACAGTATCATCAATTATTGGTATGAGTACGAGATAGAGTTTTTATATGGCCTGTGGTGCTTAATTACCTATAGCAGATGGGAAAACTTGAAAGTTAGGGTACTGGGAACGAGCATTGTGAATAGGACAAAACAACGATGAAATGAAATTTCAATGGGAAGAGAAACCTTGAAAGATTAAGATGTACAACGAAAGAAAACTATTTAATAATACAGATAGATCCTATAGTTGGGTAATAGTGAACGATACTACTTTGCCAATATAGTAATTATGGAGGACAATATCTGGGGGACTTCCTCCTATTCTAACCCGACTGCGAGTGCTTTTAGTTCTTTTCAGGATCCGTCTTTAGCTGATAATGCAACTACAAAAGATACTAGTGATAAATTGGGATTGATTCAGTCTTCCCTTTATAAATTACCTAACATTGCTAGTGATAAAGTGACTCAATTACAAGTCCCTTGGATCGAATTAGTAAATTTGATTGCTGATAAAGATAGAGGAGAGGAATTTACTACTTTTAGAAGTATTTTACAAAATATTAAAGACGTCAACGATAAATCTATTACCGGTGTAGCTTTGATACACTATGTAATTGCATTCGATAGGGCAAACTACATAGAGTTACTTTATCAAAACTCTCATGATAGCCCAAATAAAGCAAATTTAGATTTAAATTTGATTGATGATTTAATAGGATATTCACCATTAATGTGGACTTTTATACTTGAAAGGAAAGATTGTTCAACAGAGTTGTTTTACTTCTCCAATGATATAGATTTTGGTCAAATAAATAAAGAAAATGGATTAACAGCGTGGGATATGGTATCACCTGGTTCGACAATGTATACTTTTTTAAGTGAGAATAATATGTTACAATATAAAAACATTCAATCTTTTGCAGAAAATGATAATAAACTTAAAAAATCAGATGATAAGTTAAACCATGATGCCATTAATAATATTGATATACAAC
The DNA here is from genome assembly GCA_003708465.2 of Kazachstania kunashirensis. Classification (NCBI taxonomy): domain Eukaryota; kingdom Fungi; phylum Ascomycota; class Saccharomycetes; order Saccharomycetales; family Saccharomycetaceae; genus Kazachstania; species Kazachstania kunashirensis. The sequence goes on from PPOH02000234.1 coordinate 197,964, forward strand.
TAGCTGGTATGGGTCTAGCCGGTGTTTCAGCTAATGAAGGATTTTCAACTATCGACGCATCCAGTGACATATATATCGCAAAGAATAATCAAATGAATACGTTTGAGTATTTCGATTTTACGAAGTTAGTGAAATATCAATATTTTGAAATTGCCGACTATGACATTCCACAAATTCTTGATTTATTAGTCTCTTTACCCACAGAAAAGCAACATATGACAACATATCCAGCTGCATTGCTATTTCAATGTATTAGATTTGCTGATCATAAGAAAAAATCACCAAGATTGGTTGAGTCCCTTTGTCATTTATCGTTTACAAAAATTGTATCATCAATAGCTAATGACAGACCAAATACAGACAAAACTAAAAACACTAAAGAACAGAAAAATTTGTCATCTTCATTATCTAGTACTGTACCACTATCGGCTCCAGGAGATGAAACTAATGAGAAGGATGATTCTAGCAACGATAAAAGCAATTCTGCTTCGTCAACTAAGGGGGATATTATGACACAATCGTATTGGATAGGTGCTTTGACTTTCTTATATTATTATTTGTCTAAAGATGATTCGTTCTTTAAAAGATATCCTTCAATTTTACAAGAATTAATTAATACAATCCACTCAGTCATGATCGAATTAACGACCTCTATCCATTCTAGATTATCCCCCCTAATAGAACCAACTCTTATAAATTACACTACTATATCGGATGTTGAACAAACCTTATACAAGAAGGATTGGAATTTTTTCAAAAAGAGAAAGCAGACTAAACAATTGAAAAAGGATAAATTGAAAAAAATGGAACAGCAACAGCAAAAAGAAAGAAAGAGTATTGACAGCTTTGAAAAAAATGTAACAAACAATGATAATGCGACCAATAACCCACTTTCACCAATCACTACAAAAACCTCTAATGATGAATCAATATTCTTCGATTCTGAAGTTTTGAAGCATTTATTACCACCATCTTTGGAAGAACAAATGAAACCCTCACCAATGAAAGTTGTTCAAATTTTTGGCGCTTTATCTTACGTCTTGAATCTGCACCAAATACATCATTTATTTCAACAACAATGTCTATCATTAGCCACTAGTTGGTTTTCTACGAGTTTCTTCAATATGATTTTAAAGGATCGTAAGAAAAAAACTCTTTCTAGAGCAAGAGCAATTCAAATTAGACTGAATCTTTCTTCATTAGAAAGTTGGATTAAAAATAATGACTTGCTTGTACCAAAACCCACATTAATTGATGATTTTATGTGGGAAAGATTTCCTTATACATTGGTACAAGAATTAAACACGATTGATATGAGTAACCCAGTATTGAAAAATGTTACAACATATAAACCTATTAACGGATTTGATCAATCAACGACAGTAACAGATACAACCAATTCTCTATTTTATTATCAAAAATTCCATAGAATTGCACAGTTACATTTAGAGCCTCTTTTAGAGCTGCTACAATGGCTACAGATTGCTACTACATTGGACACAGAGGAAGCTTTAGAAAATACCAAGGAACTATTACCAAAACTATCAAATTTCCAACTTATTAAAGCAATAGATAAGTATCACTACGAAGTAAACGAGCATAAATTTAATTCCAAATTGAAAAAGTTTCTAAATAACGAAATAAAACAATTCAAACTTCCAGAGAAAGTATATTTGGATGAAAATCAAATTCCTTTATTGACGTTACCAACCCTATCTGAGTTGTCTGATATATATGCCAACGAATATGATTATCTTCCTTTGTTACCAAACGATATTCAGGATGCAATGTATGAAATCCATGATGGAAATTATAAACTAAGATTTAACGACAATGGTATATCTAATAGAATTTCTGAAGACGATGATGAGGATGAAAACAGCAACGATACTAGTAATGACAATACCATTGATGGAATTGGAAATTCTGACAGAGGAGAGAACGATATTTTTAACGAATTAAATGTGCCATCTGCCGCTGCATCACGTCCAGTATGGGCCAACAGTGAAGAAACCGAAGAAAATCCTTGGTGATTTTAGAGTGTCAATAATTTTAACTATATACTTATATATTACACAGAGCATGAAATCTAAACTTAGCATTATGACGAATTTAATATTTTTTGTTGTTAACGGGATTTGTATCATATTTAATACAAAAATGAAAGCTACACATAAATAATAATATAAATACTACAATATTAGCTAATAATATTCTTTCATGTTAGAATTAGTGAATTGTGAATAACTAGTTGTGTGATTGGTATTTTTCCCACTGGAAGATGTAGATATCGATCTCTGCTTATTGACAAACATCTCCGTTGCGACGACAACTGGAGAATTTTCTGACCTGGTCTCATCATTATCTTCACTAGGTAAGTTTATAGGGTTGGCTAATCCTGTCTGGCTTACCTTTTTATGTATAATTCTTCTGTTAGATATCATCTTTGGTCTTTCTTCTATAGTATTTAATTCCTTTATTTCATTAGTTTCTTCTGTGTCATCGTTAATCTTCTCATTTTCATCATCACTACTACTTTCAGAAGATTCGTTTGAAATATCATTTTCATTATTATTAACGGTTTCTTTATACCATCGATTAATCTTTTTGATAGAATTTTTAAAGTACTTCTTTGGCTTTGTAGGGGATTCGTTGGTTTCATTATCGGTTAAATTGTCTACAGCAGCGTTAGAACTACTGATCCTTGGCTTATAATCTAATTTCTTTGTAGACGATTCATCGCTATCCGATAAATCGTTTTTATCAGACCCTTGCTTTAAAACACCCGTCTTTTCTAAGACTTTGGATTTAGTTGAAGGTTCACGTAGTGAGCTTGATTTGCGATGAAATAGTTTTCCCTCCCTCTTATCAGAAACTCTTGTAGATGTCCCCTCATCTCTAGATGTTACTGCATATACAGGAGGATACTGAGATGATGAACCTGCACCTTGTGATAATGAACTACCTTTAGACCATATACCACCTCTATAAATATCGTCTGTCGTGGAGTAAAAAACAATATCGTCGTAGAATGGAACAACCAGAGATTCTTTGATAGCTTCTGCAAATTTACCTTTGATTGCATTTGTAACCACATTATATGATATTTTACTTGAACTAACAACTGGCTCAATTTCTAGATTTAAAATTGGTTCACTTGCAAAAGCGTACCATATTCTATTTGATGGTGGTGGTTTGATTAGAACTTCTAATGGTCCAGTTATTTCATTAAGCTTAATTGATAATTGAAGAGAAACTTCTCTTTGTTTAAAATGAGAACCTAGGTTGATATTAACCTTTGTGGAAACTATAATTTCAAGGGAACCTTTATAGGATATATCTGTTAATAATTTCATTGTGCCTTGTGGTGATAATTCAGATAATTGTGGATTGGTTAAAAATGGAATACTATTACCTACGTCAACTTTTTCAATAACAAAATCATCTAAGAAACCTGGTCTGTTAATCTTTGTTAATTTTTTATAAATTTTATCTAATAGAACTTGATTTAAGGTATCTGTTTGTTGTAAAGACAGAAATAGTCTACCAATTAATGCATTTAACCATTTAGTATTTAATTGTCCTTTAGTAGAATTCAAGGTTTGAATTAAATATAACATATCATGTGTATTAATATGTGCAGTTTCGGCTAATAAATTTGGATTCAAAGCAGATGTTTCATTTTTATTAGTAATATTTTTTGATGCATTAATTAACTCAAAATACCAATCTTCTTTATCCATATTATTATCGAAGTAAAGATAGAATTGATTAGCTTTTGATGTTTTCAAATCGGAAGGTTCCTGATTAGATGACGTTTCAATGATATTATTCGTTGACAATTGTACAGTTTTACCATCATCTGACAATTTAGCTGCACCATCTCTAAACAATGCTATACAAGTTCTTTTCGTAAATAAACTTGCATCAGGTAATGGTTGGCCAGATGTACAGCGTGGCCAAATTGTTACAAACATATTGTTCAAAGAAATTGCATGAACTAAATTACTTTTTGGCGAATCGTCTCTATATAAAAATAAATTACCTTCTCTCAAGGTTCCAAAAAGTCTATGCCTTTTCCTTAGTTGTGATCTTTGCAAAATGGAATCATCATCTGAATCCAATTCATTTAATTCAGTGGAATGGTAGTAGTATTGATTTGTGATGGTCATCCATCCAGACTTCCATACATCGACACCAGTTTTCTCTTCTATTTTCCCAGCTTTTAATTCACGATCAATATCTGATACTAATAAATCTGAGGTTTTATCCTTAAGATCCTCATTCTCGTCAATTGGATTGAATTTCTTATTGAAATATAGAAACGATATTGCAAGTAAAGGAATAAATGTTATACCCCCGAATAGGTAGGCAAAAAGGAAAATTTTTAAACCGTTCATCCCAAGTACTGTTTCTGAAAAACAATATCTGCTAACTTAATATTACAGAATGCACAAAATATACCTTTTAAACTAACTACAACAAGTTCAATCATTACTTTACACTCATTTCACCTAAAAAGTGATTACAATCTGTCAAAATAAAACCTTAAGAAGTCTCCCCGGGTAACCATATAATTTACTGTATATAAACGACAAGGCATCGATACTAATATTAAAATTAATATAAACAAGAAATATTGACATTTAAACAATAGTTTGGGTCAGTCTAACTTAGATCAGAGTCATTAAATCAGTTTTTTGTTTATGTATAGTCATTGCGACACGAATGTGGCACTAGTACAGTGTGAATATTTTAAAAATCATCATAAAAAGTTAGACACTATTGTTTAGTAAAGTAGTAATTCATCTCCTGATGAATTGATGTAAAAACAAGGAAATATAATACACTACTTGCAGTAAAAACAGATAAAGCATGACAAAATGAATTTTTTTAGAAAGAATCGAAATCATTTTAAATTAAATCAGTTGTCTAAGACCAATCATCAATTCTCTCAAAATGAATAATAATGTCCCGCTACCATTCCTTAAAAATTTGTACACAAAAGAATGACAAGTTGCGAGACTACCCACTTCGAGATACTAAATATGTCCGCCCGGTCGAAAAGTAATCATCATAGTAAAAAACATTTCATCTTCTTCTTTGGAGGTGTAAGACAATTGTAAACGAAAAAGCTTATGTAGTTCAAATAAGTGAAATAAGTGAAATATTTGAAATATTTGATATTTGTGATCTCATACAAGGCTGAAACTTAACGAAAAAAGGTTGTCGACATGCAGTATATCCTACTATTCAGTCGGAACAATTGGTATATTGGAAATGTTTAATCACAGAAACACAAAATAATTTTTCTTTATCTAAACATATTCACTCATGACACTTATCTGATGGTACCACCTGGTCACATCCCAGTTAAACTATCATCAAATGCAATACCCCCCTCCTAAAAAAACTCTTGCCTCTTGTCTTCCTCCAACAGCAAACAAAGAATTGTTCCAATTGACAGAAAAACTCGCTGCTTATATACGTTCGCCCAAACGCCGAAGTGAAAGAAAAAAATTTTTCATTTTGGTCTGCGATGCTTTGCAGAATTGTTAGGGTTTGTTTGCTTATTTGTATGATATAACTAACTAGTAAATTATGTTTATATGTATGTATGTATGTATATATGTCTATGCATTGGTGTATCCCAGTGTGTGTAGTTCTGTGATCACAGCTGTGCGGGCTACGTTGTCGTAATCTATCTACAGCTTGGTACTTGTTGCCAGAGAGTGTGTATAGTAATCGCGATACTGTTTTATTTATGGCGGTGAAGTGATCTTTAGAAATTTGTAGTTCTGATGATTCTTTGTAATATTCGTTTAGAATCTTTCTGACATGGTCCTGGATTTTTCTTTTGGATTGTCGTATGGTGTCCAACTCAGTATCAATTTCTGATTCTATATTAGGCATGGGTCTATGTGTAATGTCATTGCTTAGGCATTGCGTCAATGTCTCGCATTCGATACATTGTTGCCATGTATCACTTTCTCCAACTTCACAAGCTGTAGAATGTAAACAACTCTCGTGATAACGACTGTCACAATTAGGACATACGGTGTCTGCTGACACATCGTCATTATCTCCACATATTTTACACATCGATATTTCTTCAGATACTTGTTGATTAATTGATATTTCATTCTCTTCATCTGTAGAATCATCGTCATTCATATCCTCCAAATTTAAAAATGTTTGGAATGATCTACAAAATTCAGCATCTTCATTAATAGATATATTACTACTCGCACTATTTGTTACTTCTGGTTCCTGTATCATTTCGACTGCATCATGTCTCGTTCTCAAATTCTCGTAATCTAATACACTACCAACCAAAAATCCCTTCCGTATATCCATTCTTAGACGTCTTTCGTACCACATCTTATAATCATAAATAATATACATAGTTATTGACATCACCCTACAGATAGGACATTTCAAATCATTAGCAAAACTGTGCCATTTCCTTATACAATCACTGTGGAATTTGTGATGGCATGGTAATAATTCACCTATAGTATCATATTCCTCTCCGCTATCAGCATTCTCATCCTTCTTTCTTATTCTGATCTTCTCTATGCAAATAGAGCACTCCATCATTCTATCTTCACCTCTTGTTTTAATACTATTTTATTTCTTTATTTCTCTACATTTACCACCCTCTTAATAATCTATATAGTTTATCATTAAGGCTAATAAATTGAGAAAAAAAGTGATGCGATGCGATTCCAATTATAAACATTAAAGATGATACAAAAGTTAGTTTAACCAGAAAAACAAGACAAATAATTGGATCCAATCATAGAACTGTGTCATGTCACGTCATCAATTTGATTTAGTAATGTGTATGAAACAACCAGGAACGCATATAGGTCTCCTGTGTGAGAAATGCGATGGTAAATGCCCCATATGTGACTCTCAAGTAAATCCAAAGGCAAGAGTAAGAATATGTGAGTCTTGTTCATTTGGGAAAGATCGTAAATCATGCATAATATGTAATGTAGGGAAAGGAGTCACAGAGGCATTTTATTGTTGGGAGTGTTGTAAACTGGAAAAGAATAAGGATGGCTGTCCAAGAATTCTGAATGTGGGTAGTAATAAATTAGATAGATATTTCGATAGGAAAGCTATAGAATAATACATTTATCTTATGCAGTCATTAAGTTATTATTTTATATTCGGTTGTTTAAATAGATAAAATATATTCATATGTATATGCTACTTCATCATTAATACATTTTCTTCCTCAAGAATTATCAGATATTCTCATCTATTTGTCTGCTAGATATATCAGCACTAGAATTAGCCTCGGTGAAACAGGTCTGTAAGCTTTCTTCTGTAAATTCAAACTCATCGTCATCTGAAATGACACTTTTGCTAGTCTCTCCTCTAGAATCATCCATATAATGATTATCTTCTGTCGAGTTAAGCTTTTGAATAATAAAACTATAAAGATCATTCTTTCTGTATTCACGAATCAACCATTGGATTTTAGATGCCAAACGCTTGATATCGCTGATCAAATCATTACGAGTTCGGAAACTTAGGGGTATGCTTTGTTTGAATAATACTAGAGTCTTTTCAAATTGACTAAATTTCTCGATAATCTTTTGGTTTTCAATATGTAAAACGTCATATTTTTCAGTAATTGAACCTTGCTTGGCTGATACAATAGTATTATCCAAGCAATGATAATCAATGATTGTACCATCAAGGGAAGCTATTAAATTAATTGAGTCGATCCAATTATCTCTTTCTGTTTCATCTTGACATCTCCATATAGTTTTCCCATGAGAACCCCATAAAATTAACTCTTTCTCTTTTCCTTCCCTTCCTAAATTGTCGCTATTTCGTATTTCCGCAAACATACCATTGTTATATAAGATCTCAAAACCTGACCTAAAATTGACTGTATAATAACTCTCTTCTCTAGTTTCATCACGATGCACTTGTGTAGTGAATAATTGAGTTGTGTCAGAAAAAATTGATCCATTTGGAATTAACGAATGGTGGTGATGGCCTGCTTTATTGTTTTCATATATTAAAATACCGCAATTTGTCAGTAACACTATTTTTGGATTCCAGTTATTATTATTAGATAGTTCTTCTATTTTCCCCATTCTTATTATCTTAATATGATAAAGTTTTTGTTTTGACCTTAGTAACTGACTTGGTGGCTGTTCGGTCTCATTTTCAATATCGTACCTTGGTATATGCAATTTGTTTAAATAGTTCTTTTGAAGTTTGAGATAGGCACCTTTAAATTCCTTCAGAATTTTATAGTACTTAATATATTTATTTTCAGCATTATGTTTTTGCTCAACATTGTAACTACTGAAATCTGTTGGGATTAATTTCATTGTCTTCATTGTCATTGACATATCGAATAAGTCGTCTTTAAAAATATGGGAATAAATGTCAATATCATCTTTCACTTGAAAACTTGCAGATGAACTACCAATGCCGTAAGATCCCAAAAAAGGAGATCCAGAGGATGTTATTTCTGATAGAGTTATATGTGAAGCAGCTGAAGAATTAAGGAGGGAATGCGAATTATTCGAAGAGAAATATGACGATATAGAATTAGATGCAGCCCGACCTTTACCGACAGATGGTGGTACGCTAACATCTTGTGGGAAGTTGTCAATGGCACCATTTTCATTTTCTTCAACTATGTTACTCGAATAATGACTACTTCGTCTGCTGTTAAATAAAACATTCTGTTGGATAATTTCTTTCGGTGAGTACACTAATAAGCTACTGGCAGAAGAATTGGCACTTTCCTCTTTTTGGGTATTTCCTTGTTTGAATTCTGCATCTTTCGATAATGTAGGTTTATCAGTGCTAGAACTACTATCATATGGGGATAATGATGATTTCGAATTACCATCGGAAGATACATTCGTCTCAGTGGACTCTTCTGGGAACTTAAATTCGAGAGAGTTTCTTGAAGAAGTATTCAAAACAGAATAGTACTCAGAAAAATCGTATTTTGGTGATTCCTTTGCTATAATATTGTCATAATAATATGATAAAATTTCAATGGGTATTTTATCACCGTATGAGTAGGTATCTTCATGTAGAAGATTAACAAATTCATTCTTGGTCATTTTCTTTTTATTATTCGCATTAAAATAATCTGTATGTAACATTAATAACGAGAAAACAATAAAGTATACTTGATCATGATTAATCCATGGGCAACTATCACAGTAATATGACATCTGCTTTTTGAAGTAAACTTTAGCAAATTCCGTAAGTAATCTATCGATTTGTTGAGCTTCCTTGGGTAATTCTAGGAAGATCAAGAGTTTTCTGAGCGAAATATCAAGGGGATCTTTTTGAAATTCAAATTGTTCCATTAAGAAGTGTTCTAAACAGTCAAGTTTAAAACTGTCATTTTTTTCAGTTAAAATAACAGAAATAAACCTTCCATATCCGGATAACTTTTTGAGATATGTTTCACAGGTGTCTGTGTCTGTCGGCTTAGGAGGAGTAGGTAAGTCGCATAATTTAACAGTAGACTGAACTGTTCGAAAGTTTTGAAAAATGGGTTGTTTATTTGACGAAACACAACTTGATCTCGGATTAACAAAACTGCTCAGAGCATTCACTATCGAGCTGCTTCTTCTAGATATAGAAAACGTTGAAGTTGTATTACTCGAGAAAGCAGGTGGGTTGATATTATTATGAGAGTGTGCATTTGTAAAATCGGAACTTTGCCTTTGATGCGTAGCTCCTGAGCTAATACTCCTTTCGGATGCTAATTTTGAATGAGATTTCAAGAAATGTAATGTAGCCAAATTACTAGTTTCACTATCTAATTCCTTCTTATTGAGAGAATTTGAACGACTCCTGTTTGGGGGGCTGGGTATATTAAACGGTCTCATATTTTTTCTGTTTTGGTTAAGAGCATCATAAACATCTACCGTTTTACTACGTCTCCTTGTCACTCCGGGATAAACTTTGGGACAATTGACGATTTGCTGTTCCTTACCATTCGATACTAATCCGATATTTTCGTCATTGGATTTTAGATGGCGTAATGCTGATAACTTATATAATCTAAAGGTTGATGAGCTTGTTCTTCTCTTGTTTTGTGACTCAGAAGGAAGTAATGTCTGAGCTCTACCTGGAGTTCTTAATGACTCTAGAGAGGAACTGGTTGATACTCTTGAAAAACTTTGGGGTGTATCATTATTTATATGAGGAATAGTATCTTTAGAAGGAAATTTTTCTAAACTTAATCTTCTGGGACTTTCAGTAAAAGAGTTTATCTCAGTTCTTGACGTTGCGTATGAAGTCGGACGTAAAAGGATATTATTGTCCTTGTTGGATGATCCAGAATATAGTTGTGGTGGAGTTGCACTACCTTCCGTTACACTTATAATATCATTATTTTTTTCTTTTTCTTTGTCTTTATCTTTAGCTTGAGTTTCTGTTGGATAATTGTTCTTTGTATTTGAATTTTTAGATCGAAAACGATTGTCGAATACCTTATTCCTAAATCTCCCAATTCTACTGTCACTTTTTCTATGCACAAGGGTATTTTCATTCTCATCATTTTCTGACATTTTACCACTTTCCTCGTCAATTTTATTCATGTTCTGGATAATTTCTGCTTCTTCGTTTACATTATTTTCTGTGCTATCAAAGGGTTTACTAAATGTAGGAAGACTTCCAATGGCTGTATTTTCTGTAGTATCATTTTTCCCTAATTCATCATTACCAATTCTGGAATTAAAAGTTTCATTATTTCCATGAAAGAGCTTTGACTTAATCAATGAAGCAATCGACTGACTCATTATACTCCACTAGTGAATATATATGTATGCGTGTTATAATAGAAACGTAATTGATGGATTATATGGTTCTATATGCAAAAAAACGTATTTTTAGAAATCTTGAAATTGGAGAGTGTGTGAAAATGTATTCAATTGTAAGCGGTTCCCCAGTGGGTGGGTTTGGGAACTTGTATATCAATCAATTTACAAAAGAAATGGTTATATTAGTGTACTAGACCAAAGGGCACAAAACGAGGATTCTGGATTTTATTTTCTAATCTTTTATATCTAGATAATATATACCTCATGAAATAAGATTTGAAGGAACATCTTCAAAGCACGCGTTATTAAAAATGTCCCTTTAATGAGATTTCTAAATCATCTCATAATACGCATTGTTATTACAAGAGAATGTGAAGAAGTGTTGAATACTCTCAGGATTACTTTTTTGATTGTGTTATTGCTTGAATAAATCAAAGTAAAATAATAATGTCAGACGTTCCAGAAGGCAATGAGGAGCCGTATCCATTGGACGTAATACAAGAGCATTATTTTAAGAGAGAGTTATTGAAGTTTCAATTGGAGCAAGAATTCGAAAAATTGAACGACAAGGATGCACTACGTAAGTTTGGTTACCCTTTTACTGCTGATGATCCCAAAAAAAGTGGAGCAAATTCCACTACAGACTCATTAGACTCAGATTCTTCGAGAGATCTGCAATTTCCATTGATAAGTTATCTATTGAGAAGATTTGTCATGACATTCCCATTATTTGCAAAAAATGTTTCCATTGATGAAACCTTTTGGCAAACTAAAGTACAAGTTTTCTTTGAACATTTCACGGATCTACATTTTAGTGATAGTTATGACCTTGAGCAAGCTACAAAGAGGAAAAGAATAGGTCAGAAGTTCAGTAAATTGATCTTACTGCTGTTTAATTCCGGTATAGGTTCAGAAAACGAAGTCACTTATTATGATAAGGACAAGGGATTTAGTCTAAATAATGGAACAAGAAAACGATCAAAAATTGAAGAATTCACAATTCCAACGAGAGAAAGTTTGCAAGCATTAATTACAAACGAACCTATCTTTATAAATAACTGGGATATTAATGTGATTGCATTGATTGATGATAGTATTCTCGCTGGTATGAAACCATTATTAGACGTTTCAACTCCTGTATCGGGATCACCAGCTTCTTCTTTCAGAACAAACACTTTAAAATCTACGTCCAAATGGATGAAAGATACCTTTGCATTCCAAAATTCTAGAACATCTCTATTTTCTAAATTATCAATTACCAATAGTACGACATCTGCCGAATCTGTGACTACAAATACAAAGGGGAAAAAAATAAAATTTATTGTTAAATTAAGAGCAGAAACTTCAGGTACGGCAATCCATATTGTAAAATCATATAAGAATTTTAAAAAGTTATCAACTGATTTAAATGTCCAATTTCCAGGAAAGAAATTGCCACATCTTCCACATAAAATAAAGAAAAAGCATCATCTACATAAAATATCAAGTAGTGTAAGTGTAAATTCGAAGAGCCTTACGTCCACTCCAAAGTCTAGAACCTCCAGTCAGTTTGAGTACGCATCTGAAGAGCCATTAGATGCAGATGATGAAACAGAGATAGAGCTTCAAGAACAGGATGATGAGGTCTTTGAAGAGGAGGAAGAGATCGGGTATAGACAATTATTAGATGATAAATTGAGGACCTCCTTAAGACAATATTTAAGATCTTTGTGTAAGGATAAAGAAGTCGCCTCATCAACAACATTGAGTCACTTTTTTAATACTGATAAAATTTCGTCAATTGAGGATTTAGCTAATCCTGAGATTAAATTAGATATTAAAAGAAGAGAGACTCTAGATGTTAATAATTTGGAGACTCAATTGAAGTTTCAAAAATTAGCATTAGAAAAATCTTTGATTTTGCAAGATTCTATGAAAGATTTTAAGACTAATTTATTAAAGGATGACAGTTATTTATTAGGACTTGCTCAGGAGATTAAAGAGAAGAAAAGTATTACAGAACTTTCTCCCATTTTTCAAAATTTTATTGAATGGTTTAAAATATACCTTGCATCATTGATTTATCAAACTTTTATTGGTGAAGATAATAGTTATGGTCTATATACTCAGATTAAAAAATTGCATAAATTAATGCCATATACTATGATGGAACAAATTGTTAAATTTACTAATCCTATGGCCATCATGAAAGGTATGATTGATTTATTTATGGTGCAACCTCCTCAAATTTTAGGTGGTGGACAATCGTTATTACAAACGATGTTTTCAACCATTTTAACAGACGATTTAAAAGTGTATAAAGGTCGTGTTAAGGACTTGGAAGATTTAATTATTAAAGAATCTGGTGACAAAACACTCAGCAGTAATATTGTTAAATGTTTGAAAAGTTTTGTGTTTAAAGATAAATCAGTTAAAGATATAAATATGGACGATATTCATTCTGAATCAGCTGCTATGAATATGCCAACGGTTCTAATTGTACTAATGAAATGTGTGGATCTGGATTTAGTTTCTAATGAGGCTGTATCACAAGTTATCGAATCATATACATCCTGGAAGATCTCCATGGCAAATAAGAGTACCTCTGCAGGTGAAATTGAGAAAATCGATGATAATTCGTTATACTTCCAACATGTTAAAGAATTGTTTATCTTGTATATTAAAGAACATGATAAACGATTAATGAGACAGTTATGGCAAGATCCTGAATTATTGGCATTATTAAAAGCAAGCATTACTCTTATATACGAGCCGATGGTTAGAGTCTTCAAAGTTGCGAAAATGGATGTTGCATTAAGAAATTTTGAAAGATTCATGACGGATTTGATTAAACTGTTGGATATGATCATTGAAGGTAGAACAGGTGCTTCTACTGAATTTAATATTATTGATAGTATCTATAACTTACTTTCAAAACATCAAGAATCCTTTTTTGAATTTTTACATGACGTTTATATTAATGATGAAGAGAAGATCTTTGAAGGTTTTATTATGTGGTTCGGTAGTATTATTAAATTTTTACAAACTAGTAAATTTGGATCGATGGATAAAAGAATTAGTTTCAATGCAATAATAATTGAGAACAAAGATGAGATTGATATTGATAAATTAAAGGCACAAATAGATAGAGTAGTGAACAAAAAAATTAATGCACGTAAACTTTACAAAGAATTCGTTGATATGAGAACACAATCTGAATCATCGCTGAATATCAATGGTAATACTAATAGCAATAAGAAAACCAAACAAGATATGGAGCAAGTGATGGGAAATAAATGGAAACAAATCAATGAGAACGTTATTCCAAACAACGTCATTAATATGGGTCTAGCGGAAGGAGAACTAGTTGATTTAGACATTGATACCAAGGATTTAGACTACTTGCAAGGTGAAAATGGAACAAATATGGGTGTGGACATGGAACAGAAGTACAAAGCGATAGTCAACGAAGAGATCGACGAAAGTGAAATAAAAAAATTTGCCACAAGACACATGACAGACATATTAAAACAGGCTCTGCAATAACCGACCATTTTGGTAATCTTTTTACATATATATCTATATATTTCTATATAATCCAATACAATCATTCTATTAATTTTATCTTTGAACCCGCAACGCACAGGTGAAAGACGTTTTTTTGAAAGGCGGGAGGTGAAGAAGTCATTGTAATCGATTTTCTTTGTGCACAACAACGATTATTATTTTATTATTTTAATAGTTTTGTCATTTGTTTCTTTCTTCGAAACAAGTATATTGATATTTTAGTGCTATTAATACAACCATATATTTTCATATATATTTTAGAGAAGTAGTATTTTATTTTGTCATGTCCAATTCTGGTGCTTTTACACGTGTGTTGGCTATCAGCGGTATCGCCACTGCATTATCTGTTACAGGTTATGCTATCTATTTTGATTATCAAAGAAGAAATAATCCAGATTTCAGAAGAGGTTTGAAGAGAAAGGTGAAGAAGCAAAGAAAACAAGAGCAATTGGAGAAAGAACAAGCTAAACAAAGTAGATTACAAGAAATTAAGGATTTCTTGAAGGAAGAATTATCAACAAATCCAATTCCAAGTGATCCAACACAGATTGAATCTGTTTTTGCCGCCAATGTCGAATTAGGTGAACGTCTTTCCATGGCCCCAGGTAATGAAATGGAGGCAGCTGCTAAATTTTACAAAGCATTAACAGTTTATCCAAAACCAACAGATTTGTTAGGTATCTATCAAAGAACAATTTCTGAAAATATTTACGAATTAATCGTATTAATGATTGCTGTTTTACCACCAACTAATATTACAGATTTTATCTCAGGTAGTATGGGTGTTGATTCCTTAGGTATTGATGAGGATGAAGAACCATTAATCTCTGGAATTGTGCAAGATGATGAGGACGATGAAATAAATGGAAATGAAGGAATTATTAATACTGAAGATATAACTAGCTCTGGTATTGATGCCGAATTAGAAATTATAAATGATGCTGATGGAGACGAAACAAGTCAATTAGCTGACAGAATTATTGAAGAATTTGCTGAAGAAGTTGAAAATGAAGAAGCAAAAGCGAATGAACAAGAAGAAACTAGTCTCAATTATTTATGATTGGGTTTAATGGCTTATAACAAACGTCTTATTCATAATTAAATTTTTTTTTCATTTTCAGAAAACAAAAAAAGAATCATGTAAATACATTTCATTATACCTGTATGATTCAAACATTTATCAATCATACGATATTACAAAAAATTAAACAATAATTATCTATACTGTACTTAAAGATCACATATACATATATGAAACTGTATCTTAAATATTGATAGATACTATAAACATGAATATAAATAAAATAAAAGTTAATTAGTTCCTATAAAACTATTTTGGAATGAAAGGTAATAATCCTTTGGAAAGGTAAACGCCATATACAAGCATACTAACCATATTAGTTAAATTAAATAGTAAGCTGATACCATGAGATTTACCAAATTCCTTCCTTAATGGAGCATCGACTTTCTCTAATTGTTCTGGATCATCCTTATATTTTTCCTTAACGATCAATCTTTGTTCTTTAACTTTCCTATTCCAAGGTAATAACCAGAACAAATTGATTAGTCCACTAACAGATGCCGCCGATAAGGCAACTGCTGGAGCCATGGCCAACGTCATAGGTGAGGTTAATGCTAGTAAAATTGGAGAGACACCTTGCATGGCAAAGAAACCAGGAAACACTTTACTTTGTAAGCTTGAGAATTGATCTCTAGCCAACACCTTGAACGCGATAGGTGATGCCACATAAGAGTAGAATGTTGAACCTCCAAACCTACATAAAAAATAATTCGAGAAATTAATGTTAGTAATTGTTCGTTCTTTCTTAAACCTTAAATATATAACCCTTGTCCAAGAGAAGACTGTGCACATACGCAAACGAATAGATAAGTAAATGACTGGCTGATTTAAGTAATGACATTGTAATATGATAGTTTGTAGATATCGTTATACAAAAATATTATACATATTAACCAATCGATCGAAATGTGCAAAGTTAAGATGACATCTCCATCCCTAGAAAGTTGATTTATCTTCGCTTTAAAAATTAAATAATTTTGTATAACAGCGAAAAAAAGATATGAAGGATAAAGGAAATAAGTTGATAAATGGTGTGATAAAGAGCAAAGCAAATTGTACATCATACTAAATTGTTGTAACGATGGTTGTCAGGGCAATTAAGCAAGTCTCTATTGCGCGTAATGGTGTTGATTCCTTTGTGCATCCCTGCAAGAAGATTACGTTGCAATATTGCAACTGGGGTGGTTCCTCGGATGGTATGAGGAAGTTTCTAACCTCGAAAAGATTGGATAATGTTGCTATGGCCAATCCATATATACAGTTTGATGTGTTTCGGAAGCCAGGTCACCCTATTTTGAGAGCTGAATACACTAACGGTCGCGAGAAAGTAATATGTGTACGAAACATGAATATAGATGTTATTGAAAATAAGATGAAATTGCTAAGAGATTCAAGTGGTGACCAACTACGCAGATGGACTAAGAATGATAACGTTAGAACTTTGAACAGCAGTGTTAGAGGTGTGTGGTCACCACTTCACGCTGCTAAGATGTACAAAGTATAGTTATTCTACAAATAAAACAAAACCCCAATATATTTAAATAGTAATATATATAACACATAACATGTAAATAAGAAAGCCCTAACTTTTGACAAATATTAAAGTGGTTATCAATTATTTCCAGTCTCCTTAGTTTAATAAAAGTTTTAGCTCATTGAATTTTCAAACGCGAGTGATAAGAAACAAAACTCTTCCTCATCACTCATTAAAATAGTAGATATAAGGGGGGGATAGAGTGTACCAACCAGCTGGAAATGGAGTATTTACCGTTTATTGATAAGGATATACCGGATAAACAAAGTCAGGAGATAGTTGAGCAGTTGATACAAGATGAGATACGAACACACAACAAGGACAACACAACACAACTGCATCCCGATGTATACAAACTTACAAAATCGTTAAAGATAGATAAGCATGTAATTGCCGATTCATTATATGAAGAATATCTACGAAATAATGAGTTATTGGTTAAACAAGGGAAACGTCCCGTAAGTACCAGAGATATTGAAGATGCATTTCTTGAGAATTTTAAGACTAAACATCCAAGAATTGATTTCACAAGATATTCGATGGATAATCTTCCCATGGATAAAAGAAGTCAGAATGACAGTTTAGCAATAGTTGATTCTTATCTTGCGCATCAGTTGATCACATTGAGAGATCTTTTACCAAAAACTATCGTTAATCAATGGGCCATTAATAATGACTTTTTAAAGAGTAGTGATCAAACTATCCAAGACATACTACAATCGCAAAGGAAACAACTAGTGGATTTAGATAATTATAGAGAGAAAGTACAAGCAGCACAAGTACCAGCATTCCAAACACTAGAATATGATACTAATGAAAAGATTCATAAGACATCATAGAAGAAACTTTCCCAAAAAAAAAATAGCATCATCGATACAGTAGTAATTTCAAACTAGATATATGTAAAAATTATTTATTGTAAGAAATAAAAATTCATAACAAAAGAAAAAACAGTTATTTAAAAAGATATCGAATGGATTAATATTGGACGCATAACAAAAAAATATTACGTAAAAAGTATATATATATTATAATTGTTGATCAATTAACTTATTTGTCTAAGACATCAGCATCGTATCTTTGCTTGAACCAAGCGATAGTATCTTCCTTGGAAGTCTTATGAGAGTTACCGATGGTAGCCTTACATCTCTTTCTTCTAGTGACTCTAGCACCTGGTCTACCCATAACAATGTAGAAATCCATACCGAAAATACCAATAGATGGATCGTACTTAATACCTAAATCGATATGTTCATCAATACCGAAACCGAAGTTACCAGTAGCGGAGAAGTTTCTGTTTCTTAATTGATATTCCTTGACCTTTAAACCTCTTTCTAAGATTTCTTCAGCCTTTGGACCTCTAACGGTAACGTGAACGGCAATTTTTTCGTTTCTTCTGATACCGAAAGTTCTAACAGTGTATCTAGCCTTAGATTGAACTGGAGTTTGACCAGATAATTGTTCTAAAACCTTGGAGGCTCTGGTTAATCTATCACCAGATTCACCGACAGAAATGTTTAAGACCAACTTTTCGATCTTAAGTTCACGCATTGGGTTTTGAGTTTTGGCAGACATCTTTGGTTATATGTGTGTTTGGGATGGTTATTCTGTTAGCAAATAAGACACAATTTAAAAAAAATAATCAATATGTAAAACTGATATCTACTATATAAATTAATTTTAAAACAAAGTATTCAATGATGAGAATCCACAGCATTAAGAAAAATGTTTTTTTTTCCATCGTTTCTGATGCGTCCTCACCGCAACGTTCTTAGTGATAATCAACGGTTTAACCTCTGAAAAATCAACTAGTTTTTTTGCGACGGTGTGCGTCCAAAATTTCAATATACTTCCATTTTGGGACATT
>PPOH02000234.1:216837-352477 GCA_003708465.2 Kazachstania kunashirensis
TTTTGGGACATTTTGAAGCGAGTGTTTTTCTGATGGAAATATTTAACCCAGACATTATTGTGAATGTTCTGATGTATGGGTTATATGGCAGTCACAAATAACGGTGTTTTTTAATCTTTCTTACCCGGTTGTTATGTTTTAATTTTCCAAAAAAGAACTTTGGAAAAAGTGAATTATTGTTAAACCAGCCAAGGGTGGCAAATATTAGTTTAGTAATTCATATATAAAAACAATTAGCAATCAGCTTTGAATACAAGGTGAGATACACATTGAGAGATTCTGTTGCTTAGGGTAGATAACGAAAGAAACTTTAGATATGGACGCAATCGCTGATAGATTCGCACCGAAGAGTGCATTAATTAGAGAATTACAATATGATAATGAAGAAAATTTAGAACAAGATTTTATTAAAGGTAACTCACAATTCCAACGTTTGGCGCCAAATATTGCTGTCCCACCAATTTCATCTCCACAACAATTCTTAAGAGCTCATACAGACGATTCACAAAATCCTGATTGTAAAATTAAAATTGCACACGGTACAACAACTTTAGCATTCAGGTTTCAAGGTGGTATCATTGTAGCGGTTGATTCTCGTGCCACTGCCGGTAATTGGGTTGCATCACAAACTGTTAAAAAAGTTATCGAAATCAATCCATTTTTACTAGGTACAATGGCTGGTGGTGCCGCAGATTGTCAATATTGGGAAACTTGGTTAGGTACTCAATGTAGGTTAAGCGAATTAAAGGAAAAAGAAAGAATATCTGTTGCGGCTGCATCAAAAATTTTAAGTAATTTGGTTTATCAATATAAAGGTGCAGGTTTATCAATGGGTACAATGATTTGTGGTTATACAAAGAAAGAAGGTCCAACAATTTATTATGTCGATTCAGATGGTACAAGATTACAAGGAGATTTATTTTGTGTAGGGTCTGGTCAAACATTTGCATATGGTGTCTTGGATTCAAATTATAAATGGGATTTAACCGTCGAAGAAGCTTTATATCTTGGGAAAAGATCGATTTTAGCGGCAGCCCATAGAGATGCTTATTCTGGTGGTTCAATTAATTTATATCATGTTACAGAAAATGGTTGGGTATATCACGGAAATCACGACGTTGGAGCAACTTTCTGGGAAATTAAACAGAAGGAAGGTTCGTTCAATAATGTCGTAGGCTAGGTTTTTCCCAATATGTTACTCCAAAATAAATCTCATGAACGCATATACATTTACATTTATATATAAATATAAATATAATCTCATCTAACGATATATAAAAAAATCGATACTCACGTAATAAAATGAAAAATAATAATAGTAGTAACTACCATTGATTAATAATAAGCTTGTTTTTTTGATAAAATGAAAAAAAAGGTTTTATTATACTTAAAACTTTATATTTTCTATATATATATATATAAACCCCCCCATTAAATAATTGGTAAAAAATTATTATAATAATAATAATAATAATATGCAATATTAATACATTGGCAATTTCTTTGCTTGTGACAATCAATCAAAGTAAATCTAGTTGTTCTTTTTTTTTGTGAACTTGGAATTTGAAACAATTATCTTAAGCATCATTGTTTGCTTCAGCTTCATTGTGTGCATCATGGGAATCTCCATTTGCATCAGTCATTTCAATATCACTATCTTCATCTTCATCATTGGTGCTGTTTGAACCGTTGCTGTCACTACTGTTGTTATCACTTTCATTGCCGTTTTTGTTTGCATCTGAAGTTTCATCGGTACCATTGGCATTCTTACTCTTAGATTCATCATTATCATCATTATCAGAAATACTATCATCTTTCCCATTCATAGTGCTAATAGTTTCTTTGATCTCAGTATTATTATCATCTGTTCCTTCATCATCCGATGAGGAAGAGGTTGACGTATTTTCGTCATTGTCCTCTTCTTCATCATCTTCTTCTCGGCCTTCTCCATCGTCATCGTCGTCGTCGTCATCGTCTTCTTCTTCCTCTTCTTCTTCTTCATCATCATCATCATCGTCACCTTCCTCCTCTTCTTCTTCACTTCCACTACTAGAAGTATTTTCATCACTACTGGAATCACTACTGGAATCACTACCTTCTTCTAATGGACGTTTTTGAGGGGTTAAGTTGTTGTTAACTGGTGGATTGGACAGTGTTGGGGCTCTGGATTGCTGTTTCGGTTGAAAAAATCTGGATAATGACGTCGGATCGAAGGAACCATCTGTATTAGGTGGTGCGACATTAGATGAACTGTCTTTGTTATCTAAGGATGGTTCAACCTTCTCCTCATTCTTGATCTTCTGTGTGCTTTGCAGTTGTGCTGTAGTAGTTGGTTTCGTTAGATTGGGCAGCGAATTACTCACAAGATTCTTTATTTTGCCGTTAGTAACTTTAGCTGTGGCTGCGTTAACCGCAGCTGCTAATATAAGATTTAAATGTTCTGGATTCTTATCCACCAATGCCGTTAGTGGATTACCTACAATGCCTTTATTTTTAGCTGCCTGTGTTACTTGATTAATCGTCATAGCTAATGCTTGGGTTAAAATGCTTGCAATTACTTGTTTAGATAAACCTTTTCTATCTTTAGTTAGTATCATTAGTTGCTCTTGTAAATACTTGATAGTTCTTTGATGGTCATTTACTTTGGTAGTCGAATTTTTATTACTAGTTACAGATCTGTTTGCGGCTAATGTTTGAGAAATACTCTGTTTCTTCATCGAATTTGACTTTGTAGGATCATTAGACTTTTTAGCTTTTTGTAGCTGTTGCTGCTCTAAACGAGCTTGTGCTGCTTCAGCCTTAGCCTTGGCAGCTTCGACTTGTTTTTTCTTCTGTTGTTCCCTTTCGGCTATATATTCTTCATCTAGACCCCAAAGCCAACCCTTACCTTCTTTAGATACTTTTCTAAATGATTTATTAAGTGATAAGTTATGCCTTACAGAACTCTGCCAACCATCTGGGCAATATTTATAAAAGGGAAATAGTTCACGAATTCCATTGTATATCTCTGATAATGACATACCTTTCTCACCAGAATATTTACGGATACAGGTAGTAAGCATTGCAGAGTATGAAAATGTTGGTTTCGTTCTATATTCCACAGGAATTTCATCAATTGTGTATACCTTTTTAGGAGCCTTAGATGGTTTTTTCTCTTTCTTTGCAACAACTTTAGGTTGCTTCTTCTTCCTTGCAGGCGGTTCTTTTTTGGCACTAGCTTTCTTTTCTTTCTTTACGTTTGTTTTGGATGAACCAGACTTATTGACTGGATTTTCTTTCGATTTATCTTCCACAGGATTATTTTCTTGATCAGGTAGAACAAATTGGAATGGGATTTGCCCAATTTGTATTTTGCTTTTGTTTTTTAATGGAACTGTATTACCTCTCTCTACGAAAATATCATCCACAAAAGCACCATTCTTACCGATTACAGAAAGTTCAAATCTACCTGTTCCGAAATTGTAAAATATCTGTGCATGTCGTCTTGAAATTGATTTTGAAGGACCCAAATTCACGTCAACTTTATGAGTTGAATCATTTTCTGACCGTCTACCAATAATGGCATGCAAAGTTTGAACATAGAAAGTAAAATTTTGAAAGTCTAATCTGGCGTATGCGAATATAGTTGGTTGTTCATCTGGCACCCCAGAATTATTTTGAACAAGTACACCAAGATTACCGGCTTCAGCTGTATCCATTTGAGAAGATACGCTCTCTATACTATTCAAAGTAGAATTATGTTCTGGTATTTGTTCTAATGGATTCGAATGTAGAGTCAAATCATTTGGATGAAACATTCCGGGCGTTATCGAATTCTGTCTCGGATGGGAATGTTTACCATCAAGTAAAGTAGTGACGCTATTTGATTCAACTTTATTATTGCCATCAGTTTTCATATTCGAAAGATCGCTATCAATATCCTTTAAATTCGACAATGGGTTAGAATGAATATTTGAATTATTTATCTGAGAGGGAGATGCTTCGACAGAAGGAGATATGGTCCCGTCTTTACTTTTTAAATGCTCGTCTAATTTAATCGTTGATTCTCTATCCGTGATATCGCTTTCTCTTTCTGATGTTAATTGTGTACTTAAGGTCTCCGGAAGTTTCGCTATATCATTATCTTCGGTGCTTTTCGTTATTGTATCATCCAATATATCAGTTGGGCTGAATAGTTCTTTATCATTCTTCGAATCGAACTCTAATAATTTAGAAAAAGTTTCATTATCAATATGATCTTGTGTTTGCTCATTATGCTCCACATCATCACTTTTATTGTCATCCACATCTACCATATTACTATCATCTTTTAGGTTGTGATGAATTATAGAATCTCCTTGCTGTTCTCGTTGTGTTGATTCAACTGTCAAATCATTTTCGTCTTCACTGACTATTTTGTCGTCATCGCCATCTTGTATGGCTTTTGTAAGAGCATCTTTAAGGATATTTTCAGAGAATTGGGGCGAACTAATCTCGGTAGTTTTAATTGTATGATCTATATTATCTGAACTCTTTTTATAAGTACTCTCTGCTTCTTCTGATTCTTCTTCATTAGTAGGACTATTCATGTTCGTATCTTTGGTATGGAGCGATGTATGTTCAGTGCTAGTTCTTATACGATCTGTATTTATATCCACTGGTTCAGAGTTTATTTTTTTTTCTTGATTAGTATCTGGTAAGTTCTGGTCTTCAAAGGAATATTCTGATTTTGATTCATGTTCTTCTGAACTATACGGCCGTTCTTGCGCCGTATGTATCGAGTCAATTGAACTTATTTTCATTTGCAGTGATTATATGTACTTATAAAGCTCTCCTTCAAAATACTCTTAGTAAACAAATATAATATTGTAATATTATTTTTAAATAAAAGCAAACTTTCAGCTATCAATAACACAAAATATGCCTATCACCTTTAAATAAAGATTCTTTGTTTACCTTTCAATCACTCAACTAAAAAAGACCGAACAAAGGGAACTTGAATAATTTAACTAATAGGAAATTTACCTTTGTAAAAAGGAATTATTTACAAAAAGTTTAGTTAATCTATCCTATAGATGTACAATACTTTTAAATTAATGATGAGCACTATTTACTTGTATAATTTTTCAGTTTTGTTTATTTTTTATCGTTTTTCGCTAATCTGCAATCCGCAGCGCGGAAAGCTCGTTTTTAGTGATGATGATACGATTATTTTATTAATGCAAAAATGTATATATGTATCTATATGTATAGTTGTGTTGTTGAGATATTATCTAATGTCTTTTATCCACCATCAGGTCACGAGTATTTATACGTTCTTGAGGTTTCAACATCCAGTCCATGGTGTTGCTGATTTCCTCCTTAATGTCACCTGTTTGGATGTCAAAGTCATCATCATCAAAACCAAGTAATAGGACAATTTGACTACATCTAACAAAAGCTTCCCTTGATGAATAATTATTACCACATACTGTGTTGATAAATAAGGATAATTCACGGTCTAATTTGATAGCACCCAATTCGTTGACTTGTAAAGACCATATTTTCTTTTCAATTACTTTACTGGAATAATTAACAACCAATCTTAATAATTGGTTGAATGCTTCTTCATATAGAACATTTTGGAAAGGGGTGATTAATGTTCTCCATTTGTTTACAAATTCGTTCATATTTGAAAGGTCCTCGAAGTTCTCTATATTGGACACGTATAATTTGGAATCGTCTTCCTTGTCTTCGTCTTCATCACCATAGTCATTAAATTCACCATTATTAACAAATAGTTTTTTAAATAATAATTTAAGTCTATTAGAAATTACTCTTTCAAATAATAATTTGATGGACCAAGTGGACAATTTGGAGATTTGAGTCAAAATAGTTGTTTGGCAGTTACCAATTTTTTCAACTAAAACAGAAGCATCATCATTAAATGGGAAATTATCTGGAAGTAATCTAGGATTTTCCTCCAAAATTTCACTGGCAAGTAGTTTTTTAATTGTTACATCGGTAAAAAATAATGTGTTAATGTAAATTGAAAAGTGGTGTAATGCTAGTGTAGCAGAACCGTCAGCATTTTCTTCACTGATTACGACAGATTGTAAATTAGATTGTATATTGGCAAATGCATTTCT
The DNA here is from genome assembly GCA_003708465.2 of Kazachstania kunashirensis. NCBI lineage: Eukaryota > Fungi > Ascomycota > Saccharomycetes > Saccharomycetales > Saccharomycetaceae > Kazachstania > Kazachstania kunashirensis. Next base: position 222,945 of record PPOH02000234.1, read on the forward strand.
AAAGTCAAATTTACTGAACTGGGATAATTTACTTGCATTTTGTGCATGATAATCCTTTTTATCATATGAAGGTGACCCTAATCTAGATGGATTCTTTGAATCTGAAACATCTGTTTCAGATTTAGGTATGTATCGCCTTAGAACAACAAATGATGTGCTTGATGATGAAGGTAATTTGGCTTGCAGAGATTTGAACTTGGCCTGAATAAACTTAACCAAATACTCATTTTGAATGAACATTATCAACTTATCTAGAAAGTTTGAGAAAATAATTAAATTTCCTGTGTTTAAAGAATAGATTAAACCTTTTCTAACTAATAATGTTAAATCCTCTAAAACAGATGACATTGGCCAAGAACCTTGGTCTTTGTGGTCGATAGGTTCCAGAGTAATAAAGCTGTTTAGTGAAGGCATTTCTTCCAAGGATACAAATTTTGTGAATGAGTCATTTAGGAATTTGAATAAAAGAAGTTGAAAATTAGCGATGTGGTGTTCTTTATGCAATTTTGATAGGAAGTTACCATCGATTATTGGACTTGGAAGAGTTAGTGGATCCTTCAAACTTTTGTTACTCGAGAATTCGACCCATTTTACAGAAAAGAGTCTTGCATACATTGACCAATTTTGTAAGATTTGTGAATATTCATTAATTAAACTATCCAGTTCATTTAGGGAAATAATTTGTTTTGGTTTTTCTATTGAATCTTCATCATCTTCTGAATCTTGATTTTGTGTTTTACTTTCTTTAATTTTACTTATTTTTTTTACAAGTTCTGCTGGTTTTCTTTGCTCAACAAAATAATTTAATACTAAAGTTGCTTGTAATTCAGTTTCTTTTTCGATTTTTTCCATAATAGTGGTTAAATATTCTACACCATAGCAGTTTTCGATAACTTTTGAATGCTCATTGATAACCATAGATACAGTCTTGAATAAGTGTAATAAAACTGCATTAAAACCTGCATTAAATTTCATTGCACCCTCTAAAATTTTCTTATTTTCGGTTGATATAATTTCACAGATATATTTACTATATATATCTAAACCTAATTTTGGTTCACCAATTAGTGGGAATAACTTGAAAAAGATCGACAATTGATCAATATCTTTATTAGCAACAGCTTTTTCGAAGTTTTCCTTAAATATATCTCGTAATTTGGTACACCAATCATTGATCAATTCTTGTGGTTCTGTTGGTAACCCAGCAGAAGGGACAAGACTTTTTGCATAATCAGATGCTATTATATTCGGTGGAAGTTGACGTACTTCATCAATTGCTCTAGCTGCCATTATATAATTTGATTCTTCTAACGCTGAATTGATTAATGAAATATTGTTCTTTAGAGTACGTATATCCCTAAGAAATGTGAGTGTTTTATCTAAATATTTGAATTCTTGATCTGTGGTATTAATATCTGAGTAAATTGATTTTGCAGCGTTATTTGAAACTGCTATATTTGATAATGATGTTTGAAAATTAGATAATGTTGTGGTTAAATCTACTCTTGTCAGTTCGTACTTCCGTAACTCCTTATTATGTTTCAATTGGGACTCTTGTATATAAGAATTCAAGTTCTGGCTAGTATTTTCATGATCCGATGCAATTACATTGGATAACTTGTTCACTTGTGATAATGTGGTCAATTTCTGTAAAAGCAACGAATATTTGGCCAAATTTTTCGACAATTGATCGTCCGATATAGAGTGCAATGTCTGTGTATCAGTCTCTATAGTCATTCTCGACATTACGACCCGCAACCTCCTTTGAAACACACTCAACAACTCATAGCTTTGATATAGCAAATCACTCTCTTTGTATATTGAACTTTCTACCATAATGAAAAATTATGCTGGTTACACGTCGTAGGAAGCGATGCTCGGACAACCCCATTTTTCTATTATAAAATATTGAGAGACTTAATAACAAATGATTGATAAACAATGCAGAATTAGATGGTGTGTTAGTCGTTCATTAATAGATCATTAGTTTTGTGTTTCTGACTGCTATAGTTCTATCTGGTGAGGTTTATTGATTTGATAAGCGATCAAGTATTATTGCATTGTTGTTTATTTTTTGCATTATAGAATAAGAATAGAGAGATGGATTTTACACCCCCAACTTCACCGAATGTAAGTACGAATATCAAGTGGAGTATCACTAAGCAAACTCCTATTTCGCCGGTAACTCCTAAACTTAAGATCTTTCCATCGTTAAAGGAAAGCACATCAGAAACTGTTTTCGGACAAAGTCATCTGGGGGCATCTGAAAGATCATACGATCATTTAATCAGAGATTTTGATTTATATAATGTTAATCCTACACAACCAACATTTGGTAATACGATGGACATGATTAGTTATTTGAAAGAATGGAGTGGAAGCGATATATTGCACCACATAATTACAGATTCGATGGATTTTTTGCAAGATCCAGATTTAAAATTAAAATCAAATAATTTAATAGGGCAGGGATCTTACTGTTATATATATGAAGTTGACACACATACTGATCAGAAAATTGTACTAAAATTCCCACAATCAAAGAGAAAATCAAAAACTATACTTAATGAGGCTGTTATTTTAACATATCTGCATTTAAATGATATCGAATACGGTAATAATTATATTATCCCATTTTATGGTATCACATACATTAGTAAATCACATTTCAAAAGATTAAGATCGAATGATTATATGCCTGGTTTACTATTAACGAAATTTAATTTAAATTTACAACAATTTATTAAATTTTTAAAACAGAATTATCCAGACGATTTAACATTGAAAAAATCAATGTGGAAGAAACTATATGATGAGTTGATGATTGCGTTGAACTATTTAAAATACAAACATGTTGTTCATAGTGATATCAAAACTGCTAATATTATGATTGGTTCAGAAACAAGTAATGACAACTTATTATCATTCGAAAATTTAGATTTTTATTTATGTGATTTTACTTCTTCTATTATACAACTTCCAAATAATGAATCATATCAAACATATGTTGCAGGAGGCATAGTTTCTTCCCAAAATCTTAACTTGAATACAACCTTAGAGTATTGCCCTCCGGAGGTGATTCAAAAAATTATTAACAAGGATGGTAGTAATAATAGTGATGAAAATGCTACCAATTTTTCCTATGACACAGACCTTTATTCATTTGCATTATGCCTTTTATCTTTTATTTGTGAAGATGAACCGTTTAACGAATTAAAAAATTTTAAATTTCATCAAGGCATGGACGATCCATCTAATTCATATTCCAATAACTCTAAAAATATTGCATCATCTATACAACATACACAATGGTTAATTAATTCCATCTTAAAAAATGATCCTATTGGGTTAAATACGTTTAATGATAGAGGTAACGACTACTATAGAACAAATTGGTCTGAAGAGTTATCATTAATTTCAAAAATTTTAGTTGACAGAATATCGTTAGAGGAATGCATATCTTTAACTTAGAATATATATATATATATATATATATATATATATTACTATGTAATTGTTATTATAATCTTTATTCATGTATCAATGTCACCATTAATAATGGCATTTAGTCTTTTTTCTTTCTCTTCATCCAATTTTCTTGTATTTATTTCATAATCTTTTCTAATCTTGAATTTCAGATTAGCACTATCCTGTAAGAAAAAATCAGGACTAAACCGTGGATGTGCTAAGTCACAACTTAAACCCATTGGACAGAACCCATTTAAATATCTTTGACATAATGATTTTTTCACATGCCTTTTCTTACATGATGGACCATCTGAACAGAACCCTAGATCGTATGCCTCACATCTGGGGACCTTGGCTTGGGGATCGACATGCAAATACTGACATTCTGGAGTTTGCGTACAATATCCATTTTTACTATAAAAGACACATTCAGGCATCTTTCTTAAATTATATTCATGTAAATATTCACATTGATCATTTTTCTTACATAGACCACGCAACCAATGCTTGCATACAATTTTATTTCTAAAATTTTGTAAAATATGCTTGTATGGACATGAATTACCTCTTGGACATGTCTGTATACCTAATTTAGGATCGTAGTCTGGACATATTGGTCTATCTGGATCTCTCGTAAGCTGATATTCTTGCTTTAGAAATGGTTCAAATTTAAAAGAATACGAATTTGGAACGGGATGTATCAGTGACATATTTGATTATATTATATATTAACTGTAACGTATATTACTCGCAACTATCGAAATTATGTCGTATGCTATTAAAAACCTACGGAACAGTACTTTTACATTCAAAAAGAACCGCTGGAACAACTGGTAGTTACCCTTGGATTCCATTTCAACTGCTTCAATTAATTTGTTTCCAAACAAATACACCGGGTAATCATCGCGCTTATTCCTTATGGCGCTGAAATTTTGTTTTGCCACCGAAGAGAAATTGAAAAAATTAGTTAAACAGTAGGTGATTGATAGAGTGTTCTTATTTGATTTTGTAGTTAATAATTGGTAGTATTAGGTTTCTGTGATTTGAAAGCTGTAGAAAAATTGCATCTGGGTTTATTGACACGAAAAGAAAATGACAAAAAGTGATAGAGAAGAGGATATTGACGATATTAAGGATGCCGAACCACAATTAAAGATGGTTCCAAATTATGATATTTCTGATAGAGCATTCCTATTGACACAAACTTTGTCGGCTGAAAAGGCTAATGAGGCCAAGGATTTTATTTTGAAGGAAATTGAAAAAGATGAAATGGGCCCTTACTATAAATATTTAACTGCAGAATATCTCCCTGAAAAGAATAAAAATAATAATAATGGAAGCGAACCAATAATACCTTTCGACTCTACGATTTACGATCAATTGGTTTCCAAGAACACTGAAAAGATTAAAAAATTAAAAGAAAGTTTGGAAACTTTAAAATCTAACGATGAAGGTCCATTGGAAATTGCAACTGGTTGGATTGAATTAGGTGAATACTACGTCCAAATTGGTGATTTCGAAAATGCTGAAGATATTTTACTTGGGAATGCTTTAAACTTTGCTATTTCTATCGGTGCAAAGATTGACATTTATTTCATGATGTTAAGATTGGCATTTTTTTACAATAATTTTACATACATTAAGGATAAATTGGATACAGTTAACTCATTAATTGAAAAAGGTGGTGATTGGGAAAGAAGAAATAGATTTAAGACTTACTTAGGTGTTTATTCATTAGCAATTAGAGATTTTAAGAAAGCTGCAGAATTATTAGTTGATTCTTTAGCTACATTCACATCAGTTGAATTGACCTCTTATGAGAACATTGCAACATATGCATCTGTAGCAGGTCTTTTTGCATTAGAAAGAACTGATTTAAAATTAAAAATTATTGATTCACCAGAATTACTATCTTTGATGACCTCGACACCCGCATTACAATCAATTTCTTCATTAACAATTGCCTTGTACACATCGGATTATGCAAGTTTCTTCCCTTATTTATTAGAGACATATGATAATGTTTTAATCCCATGCAAATACCTAAATAAACATGCAGATTTCTTTGTTAGGGAAATGAGAACAAAAGTTTATGCACAATTATTAGATTCCTATAAGACATTATCATTGAAGTCTATGGCAAGTGCGTTTGGTGTATCTGTTGAATTTTTAGATAATGATTTGAGTAAGTTCATTCCAAATAAACAATTGAATTGTGTTATTGATAGAGTAAATGGTATTGTTGACACTAAAAGACCAGATAATAAGAATGCTCAATATCAATTATTAATTAAACAAGGTGATGGTTTATTAACAAAACTACAAAAATACGGAGCTGCAGTTAAATTAACTGGTTCAGATCGTATTGCTTAATGCCATAATTAAATATATATATTTCTAATAGATCATATATTTTTAAAAAATTAAAAAATAAAGTATAAAGAATTAATCAAGGACTGTAGCAAATGAATGAACGGCTTTCTTACCATAATTGCCACTTAAAATTCAGCTTTGTCATTTTATATACTTTTAATATCATAATTAATTTATTATTTTGTTGTTGAATTTTAGTTCATCAGAGAGCATCCAACTTTTGAAGTAAATAAAAAAAAACAAAAATGATATTTACAAAAAATATATATATATTGTTAATAAATGGGCTTTTCTAGAACTTATTATAATTTTTTTAGTACTTACAAGATATTATAAATTCATAATATTATGTATAACGGTAAATCTTGAAATTCTGGCACTTTGAATAAGAAAAAAATTGAGTGTCAATACTAGTTCGCTAATTTAAAAGATGTTGAACTTCTTGTTGATTAGTATTAGTTGTTTCTAAAGTCATATCGTATTAGGTTCTACTTATAAATGTCAGGAGTTGGAACTCTGTCTTTCTTACGTATACAATATATATATATATAACCTGAACTTTATCAACTAATTTCATTAGTTCATCACCAGTTTATATAAGTGCACTTTTATTCCTCATTAGTAACCCTAATAACAATTGTGTTTTCTTTGTGATACTAGGATCGCCTCTGTTTTATTTTGAGGTTCATCTTTGTTTTATTTTGAGTTTCATATTTGTTTTATCTGATCATTCCTTGATCATCATATTATTTTGAGGTACACTCTTTCCTATTTGAGTTGCACTCTTGTTCATATTCGAGTCTCACTTTTATTTTATCTGATCATTACTTGATCAACACATCTAGTTAGACACTCAGAATATGTTTATTACTTCAAAACCACTTTATTGGATTATAATTATAATAATACATTACACTGACTAAACTTATCAAAATTAAAATTGCCGCTTTAGCTTAGTGGTAGAGCGTTGCACTTGTAATGCAAAGGTCGCTAGTTCAATTCTGGCAAGTGGCAATTTTTTTCCTCATGTAATAAAACTGAACCGAAACTTAACTACTTTTTAACGACAGATTACTAAATAGTTTAAAGAAACTTCAACCTCTGGCATAATTAAAAGAAAAAGGCTTATTTTAAAATCCAAGGAGTACTCCTCAAAGATATCATGAATATTGAGAGTGATGAGACACCACAAAATGATTTAGTGGGAAATGAAAGAGTATATGAACTCCGGAAGAGAAACTTTACCAAACACTTTGTGAATACTGTTAGTCTGATAGGTTACGTATTTATTGTAATACAATATATAAAATTTGGCACATCGTTTTGGATACTGTTAATACGGTCGAGCTCTCAATCATTATTAACAAATCCATTCCCAAATAATGCACATTTAAGAAGGATAGCGAATAGAACTAATAGAAATTCTACCCCGGCCACTAATACATCCATGCCTGGAGGCTTTATTAGTTCCATTGAATCTACTGACAATGATATAGATGAAAATAATATGGTACCTACCGTATCGGAATCCATAGCAGTAAACGAAATTATAGAAGTTAAAAAGAAAATACGAAAGCTATTATTTCATTCTGCCCTAACGTTTAATCTGGTAGTGTTTATTTGGAATATATTTCATCCAACACATTTTATGAATAAACTGGAGGGTGACCATTTAAATGAAAAGAATTTAACCAATGCACCTTCTCCATTTGTTACTGGGAATCGTATATTAGGTGGTGAATTAAGAGGAGGAGTTTTTTTACAAATCATTGGTGAAGCATTACCTCAAAGTGATTTATGGGGTAATATCGGTAAACTCGGTTACGATTTTCTTATCATTGTTTTGCAATATACATTGTTTATATTGACCTGCATTAATTTTGGTGAGTTAGGCTACGAAGAAGCACCAGATACCAAATTTTTAAAAAGTGACGGTTATGATGGTAAAGTCTTGGTAGCTGAAATTAATTATAATCAACCAATAAAAGATTTAACCGAAGAACAGAATGATAATGAAAATGACTCCACATACATTTAAAATATATGCATATATAATTAATTACTTTAATTAAAAACAATGATTAAATGACGATTTTTCTTTGAAGAATTATAAACGGTTTTCACTTTTTTAATCTAAAATACACAAAAAATACACAATTTAAAATCTATGCTATGCAGTATAAGTATGATTATTGACCGATTGGACAATTTTTTAAGTATTCAGCTTTATTTTTTAGAATTCTAACTGATTTAAAAAAAATTTCTTCTGGTGTCATAGCACCAGTACTTTCGACATTGAAGATGAAATGATCTCTAACTCTACCTAATTTCACTTTATCTTGAAATTCTTCATGTCTTAGAACTTCCCTTGAAACGGTATCTTTCCTAGCGTCTTTAACGTATGCTTCACCATTTTCATTTATTTCAATAACACCCTGTGGGAAACAATCCTGGAATCTCTTTGCAGAATCACCAGTAATCGATTGAGTGATATTAATTTGAGGTAATAATCTATAAGACGCAGTAGAAACAGGTGAGAACTTAGCGTGGTCACCACCAACACCTAATATACAATGTGCTCTCAATGAGATTTCTTGACCAGGCCTCAATTTAGCTAGAAGAATATCTGGATCACATGGAGTAACTGGACAGTTGGCAAATGTTTCTTTTTGCTTACCTTGTGGTTCGAAGTTTAAATCACGAGCATAAATGTGAGCGTTGTTGTATAAAATTTTTGGATCGGTACAATCCTTTGGAGCATCTGGGTTTCTGGTACATTTAACATTTAAAGTTAAGACAACAGTATTTTCATCTGTGAATTTTTCTTCATCGGATAAAGATTTATCAACCCATGTTAACATGTCTGGATCAACCTTTAGTGGAATTAAACCGATTCTATGTGCTAGAACTTCATCCTGTATAACAGACGTATTATTTAAAAAATAAACATATTCAGCAGCAACAGATGGAACTTCAGAAATCATGATACGACGGAAGGAATTTGCAACTGAAGTATCAATATGAACTAAATCAAAATTAGCATCTCTTTCATCTATACTAGAAATTTGTATATCGAATGTCTTTTTAAATTTTTCTATATCCCAAGCATTATCACCATCGTGAGAGAAACCTGGAAAATCTGTTGAAGTTGTGTTTGTAACACGATTATATTCGATATTAACGATATTAGACATGTCCACTAATTGTACCCACTCGTTAGTTTCTACCTTTCTTTATCAAAATAATATTAGATATATCAAAAATTATTAGGTAATTTTTTTGTATCTGTTTCTCAAAGTATCTCATCTCATCTACTTTTCCAAATTTTAACATCGAAAAATTTTTAAGATGCCGATACACGAACACCTCGCTCATCTTAAACAACCCTAAAACATACATTGAATCTACTTACTCTGTAATAATTAAGCAGTGAAGGGACTTATTAATATCAGATAATAAGAATTTGATAATACGCATATTAGTATTGGAAGATATGTCTATAAAAAATATTTATTGACTTACAGAATTTAAAAACTGTCTAATCCATCGTTTTCACCGTCATCAACATCCAATCTCCTTCTACCACCAGTACTTCTTAAGTTTGATAACTCTGCTGTAGTTACTTGCTTTCTCACCTTCTTCGTCATTCTAGCAATTTCTTCTTCAGCATCAGCTGCATCCTGTTGAGCATATTGCATTACTAGTCTACGACCTAATAAATGAACACCTTGTAATTGATCCATTGCATTTTCGGCTTCCTTTGGAAGTAAGAATTCAACGAATGCAAAACCTCTAGCAGATTTATCGAATTTCTTTGGTACTCTAACAGATTTTAATTGACCAAAAGAGTTGAATAATTCAAAGACATCTTTTCTTGTTGCTTCGAATGGTAAATTCTTAACAATAATCTTACCACTCTTCGTACCGTTCTTTTTACCATTATCATTAGCATTACCACCTTGTCTATGAGATAATTTTAGTTGAATTTTATGTCCATCAATTACAAAACCATCCATAGCGGCTATAACTGCATTTGCCTGATCCTTTGTTTTAAATTCTACAAAACCAAAACCCATTGATAAAGGCTTATTTTTATCCTTAGGATTAACTTTAGTTTTAACTTGAGCTACGACGAAACCATTAAACTGTTTAAATCTTTCGCTTAATTGAACAGAATTTGTTGAGAAATTTAAGTTCTTGATAAAAATTGAAACAGTTGGACCATCAATCACATCATCCTCGTTCTCATTTTCAGCAGCATCTTTGTTTCCAACGGATTGAGTTTCCATCAATTCATGAACAGAAGCCTTAACTTCTTTAACATTAATGTCTTCATTTTCTTCATTTTCAACTACTTCTTCTTCAGCACTTGCATTTCTTGTGAAGCAATCTTTTGGACCCTTTTCAAGATATATAATACCATCTTTATATCTCTTAAATGACAATTTTGTGAATGCAGCTCTGGCTGCTGTACGATCTCTAAATTGAACAATAGCAATTGTACCTGCTGGAGGCATCAAAAGCCTTTTCAATTTACCGAAAGGTAAAAATAACTCACCAATATCTTCTCTTGTGGTACCAAATGGGAAATTTTTAACTAAGATAACTTGATCATCTCTTTGATCTGGAGATTTTAAATTACCGAACTTAGTTAAATCGACACCTTTATCTTCAAAGTATTTTCTAACATCACCAATAACATGAGCCTCAGCTAAAGCTTGTTTAACTGCGGAATTTGAATTTTCTGCATCAATAAGTTCAGACTTTTGCATACCTAATTTATTTGCCACACTACTCAAAACTGCATCCTGGTTCATGAAAAGAGAATTCCAGGCAAACGTCTGTTTAGATGCTTGAGCCTTTTTCTTCAATTCACGCTGTTTCTTTAATGGCATATTTTTTAAATCAAATTCGTCCAAACGATGAGATTTTTTGGCATCTCCTGGTAAAATATGAAGTAATCTACCTTGGAAAATCTGTTTATCCAATTCGATATATGCTTGAACTGCATCCTTAGGATCCTTGTATTGAACATATGCAAACCCTTTAGATTGACCAGTTCTTGTATCTAATGCAACATGAACTTCTGTTAATTCACCAAAGGGACTAAATAACTTTTGAAAATCTTGTTCTGTAGATGAATAAAGGATATTACGTAGAAATAAACGACCTGTTTCAGTAATTTTTTCCTTGGAAATTTCTTCATCAGTTTTTCTCTGTTCTACATCTATTGTATTTTCGATTTGTTCTGCATTTTCAGTTTCTTTTTCAGTTCCTTCAACAGCTGTAGTTTTTGCTGGTTCTGATTCACCTTCTCTAATTCTCACACGACGTTGTTTCAACCAATCTAAATCACTTACTGCATCATCTTGAGCTAGGGAGCCATCGTTAACTTCTATTTTTGAATCTGATTTTTCACCTATTTGATCAAGCCTCATCATTGGTTCATCTTCTTCCTCTTCCTCAATTTTTTTATCTAGTACATCATATTCACCATCACTAGCATTTTCTTGTAACAGATTATTTTTTTTATCATCGTCGTCTTTAATAGCTAGAGCATGTGCTAATAAAGAATTTCCTACAACATTTTCAGAGCCTTCTTGATTTTCTTCATTGCTGTCCTTAGTTGAAGTATCTACAGTAGATTGTTCCCAAGAAGCCATTTTTGAACTTGGTTTCATCGTTTCTATGAATTCTTGTAATTGTTTATTTTTTTTAATTTCTGCATCAATACCAGATCGTCTATTGTTTTTCTCATTTTGTTTCTGTTTCTTATTTCGATCCTCTTCCAGCAAAAGTTCTTCCCTTTCTCTCAATCTTTTGAAAGCTTCTCTTTTCTTTTCCTTTATTGATTGTGGTACCTCCGGATCAGCAAAACTTTTTGCCATGGAGACATCCAATTTTGCAGTATTAATATAAGAACCATTGAAATAATCCACGGCATCGAATGCATCTTGTTCATTTTTGTAACCAATAAATGCAAATCTACGACTCTGTCCATTCCTGTCTCGTAGAACCTTTACATCTGTGATCAAGTCATTATTTTGACTTTGACCATTTTTCTTTATCAGTCTGTTGTTGAAGTGTTCTTTCAACTTGTCATCTGTCAAGTAGACAGGTAAACCTTTCACTATGATACGGGACATCTTCACCAACTACACACACAGATGATTTGATATAGAACCAGATCTAAATACAATTTATTGTAGTACTAATGTTATCCTGAACTAAAAATGAAGCAGACATTAATCTGCCAGATGAGATGAGCTCAACTAAAATTTTCAATTTATTTAAAAAAATAGTATGCGATGAGGCAAGACGGACCCAAATAGGTAACAATTACCTAATTAAGAAATACGAAAATAACAAGATCATATAAAAACTACAAAAGACGTTACATTTTGCAACAGAATTGCCATATATATACATAACAGATACACAAAAAGACTGAAGGACCTTACTACAACTATACACATACCATTATCGGCAACTTTAACGCAAAAATGAACCACCCTTATCACTATTATTTACTATATAGGCAAGTTTAACTGATTATATAAAAAAAAATGAAAGTTTCTTTTGGTAGTCCGGCGGAAAATTTTTTAACATGCGGCCGATGACACACAGAGGTAGGTGAGACTGTTTCGAGTCTAACAATCTAGCAGGCTGTATACACCAGTTGGTTTTGTAAGTCACGTATTTTCGTGATTGTAATCTTTTGTTTGACTGCTATTTTTGTATTGTTAGGAGATAAGAAGTAAAGAAAATCAGGAAAAAATTCATACAATGAGTGATTTAGCCAATTTACCTCCAGTCGATCCAAAGACGGGTGAAATTATTATCAATCCATTAAAGGAAGATGGTACTGAAAAGACTCCAAAGGAAATTGAAAAGGAAAGAAAGAAGGTGGAAAAATTATTGAAATTTGCCGCCAAACAAGCTAAAAAGGCTGCTACAGCTGCAACTGGAAAAGATAATTCTAAAAAAACTAAAAAACCAAAAAAGGAACCTGAAGTTATCCCAGATTTTGTTGATGAAACTGTACCAGGTGAAAAGAAAATCTTAGTTTCCCTCGATGATCCAGCTTTAAAAGCTTATAACCCAGCTAACGTTGAAAGTTCATGGTATGATTGGTGGGTAAAAAGTGGTGCTTTTGATCCAGAATTTACCGAAGATGGTAAAATTAAACCGGAAGGTGTTTTCACTATCCCAGCTCCACCACCAAATGTTACAGGTGCTTTACATATCGGTCATGCGTTAACCATTGCTATTCAAGATTCTTTGATCAGATATAATAGAATGAAAGGTAAGACTGTTTTATTCTTACCAGGTTTTGATCATGCTGGTATCGCAACTCAATCTGTTGTTGAAAAACAAATTTGGGCTAAAGAAAAGAAAACAAGACACGATTATGGTAGAACCGCTTTCGTGGAAAAAGTTTGGGAATGGAAAGAAGATTATCATCACAGAATTAAGAACCAAATTCAAAAATTAGGTGCCTCTTACGATTGGTCTCGTGAAGCTTTCACTTTAGATGATCAAAGATACAACTCTGTCATCGAAGCTTTTGTTAGATTACACGATGATGGTACTATATATCGTGCTGCTAGATTAGTTAACTGGTCTGTGAAATTAAACACTGCTATTTCAAACTTAGAAGTTGAAAATAAGGATGTTAAAGGTAGAACTTTATTAAATGTTCCAAACTACGACGAAAAAGTTGAATTCGGTGTCTTGACATCTTTTGCCTATCCAGTAGTTGATTCTGATGAAAAATTAATCATTGCTACCACTAGACCTGAAACTTTATTCGGTGATACTGGTATTGCTGTTCATCCAGATGATGCCCGTTACACTCACTTACACGGTAAATTCGTTCAACATCCATTCTTACCAAGAAAGATTCCAATTGTCTTAGATGCTGAAGCAGTTGATATGGAATTCGGTACTGGTGCTGTCAAAATTACTCCAGCTCATGACCAAAATGATTACAACACTGGTAAGCGTCATAACTTAGAATTCATTAACATTTTAACTGATGATGGTTTATTAAACGAAAACTGTGGTCCAGAATGGCAAGGTATGAAGAGATTTGATGCTAGAAAGAGAGTTATCGAAGAATTAAAGAAGAACGGCTTATACGTTGGCCAAGAAGACAATGAAATGACTATTCCAACTTGTTCCAGATCCGGTGATATCATTGAACCATTACTAAAACCACAATGGTGGGTTGCTCAAACCGACCTCGCTAAGGATGCCATCAAAGCCGTAAGAGATGGTGAAATCACAATTACTCCAAAATCTTCTGAATCTGAATATTTCCACTGGTTAGAAAATATCCAAGATTGGTGTATTTCCAGACAATTGTGGTGGGGTCACCGTTGTCCAGTCTACTTCGTAAAAATCGAAGGTGAAGAAAACGATAAAAATGATGGTACATACTGGGTTGCTGGTAGAAATATCGAAGAAGCTCAAAAGAAAGCTGATGCCAAGTTCCCAAATATCAAATTCGAATTAGAACAAGACGAAGATGTCTTAGATACATGGTTCTCTTCTGGTCTATGGCCATTTTCCACTTTAGGATGGCCAGAAAAGACTAAGGATTTAGAAGATTTCTACCCATTCTCTATGTTAGAAACTGGTTGGGATATTTTATTCTTCTGGGTCAGTAGAATGATTTTATTAGGTTTGAAATTAACTGGTTCTGTTCCGTTCAAGGAAGTATTCTGTCACTCCTTAGTCCGTGATGCTCAAGGTAGAAAGATGTCTAAGTCATTAGGTAATGTTATTGATCCATTAGATGTTATCAATGGTATTCAATTAGAAGACTTACATGCCAAATTATTATTAGGTAACTTAGATCCAAGAGAAATTGAAAAGGCTAAGATTGGTCAAACAGAATCTTATCCAAATGGTATTCCACAATGTGGTACTGATGCCATGAGATTTGCCTTATGTGCATATACTACAGGTGGTCGTGATATTAACTTAGATATTTTACGTGTTGAAGGTTACAGAAAGTTCTGTAACAAGATTTACCAAGCAACTAAGTTTGCATTAATGAGATTAGGTGATGATTACCAACCATCTACTACCGAAGGTTTAACTGGTAATGAATCTTTAGTTGAAAAATGGATCTTACACAAATTAAGTGAAACTTCTAAGATTGTTAACCAATCTTTAGATAAACGTGATTTTTTGACCTCTACTAGTGCCATCTACGAATTCTGGTATTTAGTTTGCGATATTTACATTGAAAACTCTAAATACTTAATTCAAGAAGGTACAGCTGCGGAACAAAAATCTGCCAAGGATACATTGTACATCTTATTAGACAATGCTTTGAAATTAATTCATCCATTCATGCCATATATCTCTGAGGAAATGTGGCAACGTCTACCAAAGCGTTCTTCTGAAAAGGCTATTACCATTGTCAAGGCTTCTTACCCAGTTTACAAGAAGGAATTTGACAACACCCCTGCTGCTAATGCTTATGAATTAGTACTAAACATTACTAAGGAAGCTCGTTCCTTATTAGCTGAATATGGTATCATCAAGAACGGCAAAGTCTTTGTCGAATCTAATGATAGTGAATCATTTGAAACAGCTGCCTCTCAAAAAGACTCTATTGTTTCCTTAATCAAGGCTATTGATGAAGTTGATGTTGTTCACACCGCTAGTGAGATTCCAGAAGGTTGTGTCCTGAAAGCTGTCAACACAGATGTTAACGTTCACTTATTAGTTAAAGGCCACATCGACATCGATGCTGAAATTACCAAGATCCAAAAGAAGTTAGACAAGGCTATCAAGTCCAAGGCAGGTTTAGAGAAAACCATCAACAGTAAGGATTACGAATCCAAGGCTAATGCTGAAGCTCAAGCTGCTAACAAGTCCAAATTAGAAAATACTTTTGCAGAAATTGAAGGTATTGAAGCCACCATTGAAAACTTAAAACGTTTGAAATTATAAAAATAATATGATAAAAAATTTTATGTAATGTATACCTAAGTAAGATAATCGAAAGAAATAATTCAAGATTTGATATTATAATAGCACAATCACCCAATTGTATAGATTTCCACGTCGTGCTTCATGACACGTTACAACTAGTTGTTTTGGACACATCCCGGCTAGTTCGACTTGCCTAATGGAAAAAGAAAAAAATAATCGATCTACACCGGTCGACAGATTTATTTATTGATTACATGTGCTGCAGTAAACGATCTCATAAACAAATTTGGGTTTATTTTGGGGATAGTTGTTGAAATACGATTGTCAAAAAGTACATCATTTCAAATATTTATATAATGAGCTCTAAAGAACAAACCGGTACTAATGAAGTCACTGCCGAAGATGTCTTATGGTATATTCCAAATAAGATCGGTTACATGCGTGTTATCACTGCTATAATATCTTTCTTTACAATGCCAAACTGTCCAATCAGTACTGCTGTCGTATACACTACTTCATGCCTATTAGACGCTTTAGATGGTACTATGGCAAGAAAATATAACCAAGTTAGTCGTTTAGGTGCTGTGCTAGATATGGTGACTGATAGATCAACAACAAGTGGTTTATTATGTTTCTTAACCTTAGCTTTCCCAAAGTGGGCTGCATTCTTCCAGATCTTACTAGCTCTTGATATTTCAAGTCACTACATGCATATGTATGCTAGTTTAGGTATCACTGGTGATTCTCACAAGAGTATCTCCAAAGAATCTTCAGCACTATTGCATTTATATTATTCCAGAAGGGATGTTTTGTTCACCGTTTGTTTCTTCAATGAAAGTTTCTTTTGTGGTTTATACTTAATGGCTTTTGATAAATACTATAGCGCTGGTAAGTGGATTGCTATTGTCAGTTTCCCATTATGGGCTTTCAAGCAATTTGCTAATGTTATTCAATTACAAAGAGCTGCTTTATTATTAGCCTCCGCTGACGCAAAAGATGCCAATGAAAAGAACAAGAGTAAATAGGTTATTCGATTGGTTTTCAATTCCAGACTGTATCAATTTCCCTATTTCAGCACTACGCAATATTTATCTAAGAATTTTTTTTCCCACGATAACTGTGTGAACAAATTTGTAATGAGACGTTTATGAAAAAAATTTATATTTGTTATTTACATCTATATATTTATGATTGTTTTACATTATTGAATATATTGAATATTTACTTCAATAATAATATTTGCAACTATAAATTGCAGATCATTTGGATCCTTCGGATTTCTTTATGCTTTTCCGCGCAATTTTAGTGCCAAGGAAGTCAAAAATTTTCATTTCTTTTTGACACCTCTCTGGTTTCTTTTTCTGGCTCAGAGGAGCGAAATCAATTGATTATCTAAACATGATTATAATAGAAGATCTGATATTAATTCAAAATTAAAAAATGTGATTGATACTGGTTGTTCGAGGGTGGCCGAACTGAATGACTAGATATGATTCGTTGTTTGATAGATTTTTTATTAAATATACCTGCACCAAATGTATGGAACACACAAGTGTTACCTCATCTTAGATCTACAGGTTATATATCATCTGAATCATTATTGAATAATTTACATTCAATAATATACATCACATCATTTTATCATGTGGTTTTTATTTTCTGTGCCTGGTTCATGTTCCCAAGACTTTCTGATTGGAGAATTAGCGCTATCTTAGAGAAAGAGAAAGGTTTAGATATTAAACATAAATATTCTAAACAACAAAGATCCAAATCATTAAGTATTCAAGCTTCTATGCATTTAGTTTCTTTTTTACAAACAGTCGTTGTTCTATATTTATCAATTGGATTTTTAATTGATCCTGCATTAGCTGTAGAACCATATCCAACTCCTACTTCACGTATTTTTAGTGAAACCAGGGAAACTCAAGTAATTTGTATATTTGCCATAGGTTATTTTATTTGGGATACTTTGATCTCTCTGGTTTATTCAACTTTACCATTTGCTTTACACGGAATTGTTTCTACTATTGTTTATGTTATTGGTATCAAACCATATTTACAATATTATGCTCCAGTATTTTTAATTTTTGAATTATCCAATCCATTCTTAAATTTCAGATGGTTTGGACTTAAATATTTCCCAGAGGAAAACAAAATATGCAGCAAACTATTACATTTCAATAACTTAACTTTGATGATTACATTTTTCATCGGTAGAATTGCATGGGGTTGGTATCAAATTGCAAAATTATGTTACGATTTCTACATGGTTCGTAATGATCCAAGATTTATGTTCTGGGATACGATGATTATCGTATCCGGTAATTTTGTATTGGATATATTAAATGTAATTTGGTTCTCTACAATGGTTTCTGTTGCTGTTAAAGTTATTAGAGGTAACAAATAAGACAAGAAAACAACCAAAGTAGTGAAGCAAAGAAAACCGAACAGAGCATTAAAAAAAACGGTAAATGAAGTAAATGAAGTAAATGTGAGTAGCACAAGCAAGAAGTAACAATAGTGAAAACTGGAATTTCACAACCACCACTATTCCGAAGTGAAAAACAACAAAAGACATAACAATATAATTATGTAAAGATAGTTTTTTAAGTAGTAGTACTTACGTGACATATTAATAAACATTTTAAGCGACATTTAAACAAAATCCATAAGAAGAACCAATCGTGCCCAAACAAACTTTAAATGGCTTATAGCAACCCGTTGCTTATTTAACCAATGAACTCCTCGGAATAAGTCCTCGTTTCCATGGCAATTTCCCCGAATTTTTAACATATCTATTTTTTTTCTCTCTGCAGGGAACCAGCGGGGTTATATCAACGCTGCATGATTTCTTTGGGACACCTCCCCGCAGTATTACATATGTCGAGCGGTGTCAGTTGCGGAGTTCCTTTGTTAATTCGAGGTGGAACAATTTATTTAAGTAACCCTTGGCAATACAGTTTTCACTTTATTACTTTATTACTTTATTTATTTTATTCTGGGGAAGGCCTGCTAGGGTCCTGTCATAACCGTCGATTCCTTGTTTCTTCGCTCCTTTGTGGAGAGAGTGTACAACGTTTTATTACTCTTCAAGGAAATGAAGGATCGGTTTGTATGCTATGAAACTTTTAAAATGTATGGGGGGAAACAGATTGATAGTGGAGTACAATTAGAGCAGCCTCTCTGTCAAGTATCTGTGTTACACCCGTTAAAATATGGAGTAGAAAATTTATACTAATATGCTTTATACTGGTATTTTACTGTTGTTCTCTTCCTTCCTGGAAGAACCGCTATTTATTTTCTTTTATTGAATAAACTAGCTTCTAATACCTGTACATACGCCATGTTTCATGATTGGTTTTCTTGGTTAAAAGCTTCTAATCAAAATATAAATAGTTGAGTTTTGCCCTAATCACTTTTTTTGGTCTTTCCTTTTCTTGTTTTCTTATTCTTTGTCAATGTATTATTTTCAAGTTTTTGTTACAGAATAAGAAGAGAAGATAATGACAGAAACTGTTAATAATAATAATAATAATAATCAAGAATCTGAAAGGAATCCTCCTTTCTATGAAAATAGCGATATCGTAAACGTACAACCTAGTGACTTAATTAATGATAGTTCAATTCCAAGAACTCATGGAACATTCGACGATTCGGAGTTTGTAATCAAAACTTTATCAAATCCATTGACTTTACAAGATGATCTTAGCTCAAAGATAAAAGATTTAAATTTAAATGTCAAAAATGACATAAAATCACCTTCTCATGTTAGCGTCCCAATTCCAATGAAAAGATCGTCAGTCGATGAACAAAGAAGTGTTAGTCCTAACAGTCGCAGAGGTTCAATTACGGTTAAAGTTGATGCATTAAGATTCAATGAAAATAACTTCGTTAAGGAATATCCAACATTATTATTAGAGGATAGATTCCAAAAATGGAAAAGAATCTTGAAAAGTTTAAGCGCTTATTTAAGGGAAGTTTCCTATGCTCAAGAACAATTTGGTAGAATTAATAATCATTTGAAAAACTCTGTTAAATTCTCATTTTTGACAGATATTAGTGACGATACTAATAAAATTTATGATCCATTATTAAAAAAGAAGGTTTCAAAGATTCCTCAAACTGTACCACTAATTGAACAACAAAGTGGTGGACCAGCTAAGGTATCAGACGTTAACCCTTCAGAGACAAGTTTGTTAGATGATAAAGAAATTGAAAGTATCAATGGTTCCTCATTCTCAGGTTTTATGAGTTTTGGTTCCGGTTCTATTCAAGATATCCAAGTCATCTTGAAGAAATATCATGCATCTTTAGCTCATCAAGAATTTAAAGTCTCTAAAGAACTTTTGCATAAAGTTGTTCCTGGATTGGAGGAATTAAGAAAAGAGCTACAAATCAAATGTAAAGAAATCAAGGACCTTTCTGGTGATTTCAAATCAAATTTAGAGTCACAACTGGTTTCTACAAATGCATTACTAGCAAAATATAGCTCTTCCGTGAAGAATTTATCTACTGCATATACCAATAAGACAGCTCCTAACAAGGATCCATTTTTAATCAAGCTTCAGCTAGATCTACAAATTAAACATCAATTATATGAAGAAAATTATTTAAAAGATGCATTCATCAATTTGCAATCTTCTGGTTTACAATTAGAAAAAATTGTTTATACTAAGATTCAACAAACACTGCAATATTATTCCTTTTTAACTGATTCCGAAGCCCGTCTAAGTATTAAGAACATGTGTCACGAACTAAAACAAGGCATTCTTTCACAGGCACCAGCTGCTGAATGGGACCATTTTGTTGAGAGTCATCCATTATGTCTATTACCTTGGAAATCATGTGATCCAAAGCCAGAGTATAGAAAATCATCTGACGTTGTCTACCCACAAATGAAGTCTTCATATGCTAAGTGCGTTAGAAATGGTTATTTGTTGAAGAAGAACGATTCAACTAATAAGTATCAAAAACGTTACTTTTTAATTACTTCAAGTTACATTCATGAATTTGACAACAGTCATTTTTTTATGAACAAGGACATTCAGAGTTCAATTAAACCAAATAATGTAGAGAATTTTCTACCAAAAACAAGTCTGTCTTTAGATGACTGTAAACTTGCCCGTTTCTCTGAAAGTGAATTTGTCTTGGAAACAAAGACTATGTACATTCAAAAAGAAACGACTTCCGTATCCTCTGTTGAATCAACAACTAGCCAATCTAGTCAAAAGTCGGGTAGTGGAATAACTAAATTGCTAAAGGGTTCAAATCATAAACCTGTGAAAACTGCCGCCTCAGTAGAAGTTAGAAGAAATTCATTAACTAGAATCAATTTTGAGGAACCAAGGTATATTTCATTTAAGATCGCAGAAAATAATCCGTCTGAAGAAGATATTGAAGCATTCAGAAAATGGATTTCCGATATTAAAAGGTTAACATCTTATAAGAACGTTAATGCAAGAGCTCACTATCTAGATGAAAAAATCGCACAATTAAAACTTGACCCATCTAGAAGACACTCTAGTTCACCCGAAAGAAATTCCTCTGTAACATTAACCAAGGCAGAATCTCCTAAATCAAATTTGGATCAATTTTCTCTGAAAGAAGTAAAGAGTGACGAAGGTAGAAAGATGTCCGTCGGTGCAGTAGATCCATTGGAACCGAAACATTATCGGCAAGTGCCTTTGGGTAATGCATTGCCAGGAAATGTTACCAATCTTATCGATGACTTGACAGAGCCAAAAGGAGATTCTAATTACACAGTTCTTTCCAATACTGCTGGTTCTATTATAGGTAAGACCGTAAGTGAAAGACCAGGAAGTCCAAGGTATAATTCTGCATCAAGTACAGAGAGCCCCAAAACTCATCCCGTTGTCAAAGTATCCTCCCATAGACGTAGCACTTTAGAATCATTAGGATTAATGAGGAGTAGAAGTAGCAGTAAGGGTTCAGATATTCCTGAACATGCGGATGAGTTCAATAATGACAATGATCCATCAATCAAATTAACAAGTTCTATATATTCTTGAACTTACATAACCATCACTAATATTCAAAATTATTTAATTGACATGTACAAAACCGAAATAAATATTCTATTTATTACAATAAAATGTATAATTAGTTCTTTCTTTAAGACTTTAAATATTCTAACAAGTTTTTCAGAATCCGCCTTATCCGCCTGGTATGTAAATCAAAATCAGAGATTCTTACTATTTAGTAAAGTAGTACATATGTCAAGCAAAAGAAAGCCCAATTAAATGGAATTGTAGAAGATTCTGTTAAAATGCCTCTTGGTGAGAAATTCCTAAGAAATTTAAAGATTGAAACAGTTTTAAAGAAAAATACCCAGTTACCTGAAAGAACCTCGCCGTTATTTACAAATTTTGACCGATGGGCAGGTAAAAAGAAGAGACTATATTTTAAGGATATAGATGCCCTAAAGGTCCTAGGAGATAATAATTTTAACCTTGGAAATAATCCATTTGCGAAAATATTGAGTTCACCTGTACGATTAGACCGAATCAGTAATATAAAACTACCACAACAATTATTGATTCAAGTAAAAACGGACTTGGCTAAAATACCAAATATTGAATTAAGTACAGGTTTCACCAAAAACACTGTTGACAAAAACTCATACATTTTGAACAAGATGTCTGTTATTGAAAAAAGAGTGAAAAACATAAAAACTGTTCTTCCATTACATCTCCTTACATTTATCAATCCGAAAGATAAAACTATTAGGACAGAACTCACGATTGAACAACACTTGGCTGGTTATGTTAATGAATTAAAAGAAATAATATTGAAATATCTGATCAATATACCAAAAGAGGACATTCGAGATCAATCGGATTCGTGTTCGTATGTAGAATTAAAATATGATCCAGCAGACACTTCAATTACAGATCTCCAAATATTCAAGAATGATAATAATAACTACAACTATATAATTAAATTGAACTTAGCATTAGTAAAAGATCTAAAATGGGAAGAGAGTTTCGCAAAACGACCTTCGAACATACGCCTACATCTGGATCGAGACATGGACATGATACTACATATATATAGACTAATAACCTTCCTATCCTAAATAAATATATAAATGCGTGTAAAAAACAGTAATCGACACAACAAACAATACATCAAACACCCACTTCAACGTCCCAAGCACAAATGTAACCACTTGTTCACATTTTGACATCCCACGGCAGATCTAAACTTGGATCGGATCTTGTTTGCGTCAATTAAATAATAATTATTAAGAAATTTTTCAGTTGCGGACCGACAAAATGTGCAGTGGTTTGTGTGGGGTTGAAATATTTATCTTACTGACTGTGAAACAGAAAACATGAAGCTGTGTGTAACAGGTTTCGATATTTCGGGCCATCAACTCAGCCATCTTGAACTTGTCCACTCATCTTGCTTTTAAATATCTATCGATTCACTTTTGTTTTAATACATTTGTATCTATAAGGTTCATCCCCACTCACTTACTCAAGACTCTACGGTTGGTGAATTTGTTTGTATACAAATTTAGTAAAGAGCGTTAAAAAAAAGTGCCAGAGAGGGAAATTTAGGGTTTAGCCTAACCATAATACAAGCATAAACTCATCGAAAGTTTTCATTACACCAGCCATACAGGAATATTGTTAAGGTGAATATATACCCAACCCTTGTTGCATAGGAAGAGGAATCAATCATTCTCTCTTTTGGAATTGATAATTCCAGTTTTTTCAATCATTAACACTTCGAGACAAGAAATAGAATGCAATTTTTACCGATGTTTGAAAAGGTTTGGGAGAAACTTTTCGAAGTTTTCAAGGTTCTAATAGTATTACTCCTGTTCTCACTATTCTCTCAAAAAATATTGAATTTTATTATATTGTGGATCATAAGACTTAGAAGTACGTCCATTAAATACCTTTCTTTTGGTTTTATATTTGGAACTACAGTTCATAGAATTAGAATTACAACAAATAGATTTGATTTAAGAATAGAAAAATTCCATTTTAAAATTGATTGGAAACCATCAATTAACTTCCATGGCATAGATTTGTTGATTTTAGATAACGAGAATGACGGAAGTAATACAAAAAATAACCAATCGAATAATAACCGTAATAGTCATTTCGATGTGATTAACGAAACATTCAATTTCTCATTGGATAGAACATATTTATTTTTAATCAGAAGTCTAATTTCATTGAACACTTTCATACGATCTGGTAGGATTAGACTACTAAACGATTCTAGCTTTTCTTTCAACCTATGCACATTAAAAATAGCTCATAAATCAGAAAATCGGTTCGTATTAGAATCATTTTTACATGGTCTTACTGATCTTAAAACTGAGGAAACAATAAATTACATAAGATATTGTTTAAGTTTTAGAATGTTAGAAAAACCAATAGAAAATACACGGTTTACCAAGCTTGCAATCAGTGAATGGCATTCAACATGCAATATTGGAGATGCTCATATCAATATTGATGAACATTTAACAAAAGGTAAGTCAGAAAGTGAACTGAAACAAACTACGTTAAAGTACGACGAAATGAAACAATTATTACATAAGAAGATAAGAAAAGTTGTAAAATCTTTAAAGTACCCTCTACGGAGTTTAAAGATTTTAGATATAAAAATCGAAAATCTGAGAATTACTTATAAAAAACTTGCATCTATTAATATCTCAAGTATCCAGTTATACATAGAGGCAGTAAATGTTGCAAATTATGACACTGCATTGGATAAATTGCCCCCAAATAAACACACATGGGGTGATTATGAGATTTCAATATCGGCTAATTTATTACTTTTCAAAGTAGGTCAAAGCTCAACTTTCAGAATCCCATTAGTAAACATGATTATCACAACAAATATAATTCTCTGCTTCGCTGAAGATTTCCCATTCAATCAAACTAGTATCTATTTCTCGACCAATATCATCAATCCTTCAATTTTTTCCACTATTACAGATGTTACTAAAGCACTTACATTACTTAATGCTCAAAGGGTAAAATCCTTGGGTTCGAATACCAAAATTCAAGAAACAAAAGATCAAGAGGATATATTGAGTTATTTCTCTAGAGATTTACCAAATCTTCCAAACTTTATTTTTGAATTAAAACTATCAAACTTTACATCAACATTTCAAATATCAGAAAATGAAAATATAATAATGAAAGTTATAAATATTCAGTCCTTACTTGGGAGAAATAGAACGACGGATTTAAAAGTCAAAAAACTAACTTCTACTGCTAGAAATAGCTGGTCTAATGGTTTCAGGACTAAATCATCATCTTCTAATTTAATTAATATTGTTGGTGCAGATTTTTCATACCTCAAATTATCAAATGAGTCATCGGACTTGGCACTTTCAGTTCCTATATGTAGTTTTGAAAGAATTGATTCATTCTTAGATGAATTTTCAAGAACGAAGATGTCTATTCAGTTAACTTTAAGAAATGCTTACCTAACGTTCGATGATTTGATTGTCCTGGAACGACTCCACTCCTCATGTTCAACCTTAGTAGATATATTCTCAAACAGTAACCAGAGTTATTTAGAGAAACATAGTTCGGTACAGTCATCGTTTCTGTCAAAAGATGGGCTAGAAATTTCACTTAACCTTAGAATGAAAAATATAACTTTTTCGACTGTAATCGCTTCATATATTCCAAAGATTCTAGATCCTTCTGCATCTGAAAAATTTAATCTGACTGATATAGATAGAGGCTTTAGAGTATTAATTCAAGAAACCATTTTAATACTAGATAATTCCACAAGAACACTTAAAGTACGAGATGCCTCTATTTATCGTATTATGGATAACATAACCGGAGAGGCAATTGTCAGCACAGCAGTAAGATTAACTGACTTGAAAGTATCTGTTAACCAGTTAGGACAAGTTATATTTACTTTGCCCATTATAAGGTTTCGACTAGACGTAAACATAATATGGCTTGCATTTTATTTAATGAACCTATACGACAGATATTTCTCAAGGTTCAACAAAACTAACCCTTCATCATTACGTCCATGTAATAGTGTTAAACATCGTAACAAAGAGCGGCTCATCCGATTCTTAGATATGATAACTATTAATATTAGTAAAGTAGTAATTGAAATAATTCTTCCAGAACAAGTTCCTCTTATTTTTGTTTTAAAACAGCTTTCGTATTCTGGAGATGATAATAATTTAATAATCAGTCAACTAAGCTTATTGGTAAAATCCGTTTATATGAATGATGCACCTGTTTACTTTATTCTAATGGATATAAAAGATTTAATTACAAACATTAGGGGAGACATTGAAAACAAAACAATTGGACTGAAAACCTCCTCAATCTACCTTCATACAGAATACCATTTCAAACTTTATATGGTAATCGATAATATAATCACAGCATATAAATCATTTAAACAAATAAGAGAAGCATTCTCCGATCTGAGCAGATTCCATAGATTATACCCAGTAATACAACTACCAAAAGAGATCCCCAATATCCGACTGATATCAGAACATGTTTCTGTCAATGTTGAAGAAGATCCATTTGAACAAGAGTTAGGTTTAATTTTGAAGGTAGGGATTTTGGAACAAAGGGAAAGGTTGGAAAAGTTGAAATTTTTAGAAAAAGATCTCCAATCATTAAATGATACTGACATTAGTAGTCAAGATATCAATCAAACCGAAAGAGATATCTATATATCCGGTATTGGGTCGAAGGCCAGGAGAAAACTGAATGAGAATTTTTCAGCATCTTGGATATCCAGAATAAGGAAAGCAAAACTATCATTCCATGGTATGCCTTATAGTATTGAAGAGAGTGAGGACTTGGACTTCAGATATAAGTTCTTCTCAAGACAAGAAACTAGTACAGTTGCCAGTTTAATTATCGAGGACCTAGATTCAAAGTTGCACACTCCATCCTTTCCTGTTGATGATTTTCAGGAATTTTTATTCAAATATGGGAAAGGGGTTCCTAAATCTAAGAACTACACCCTACTTATTTTAACTGGAATTGACTTTAAAACTGGTTTATGGGAATTGAAACTTCGTGATTATCCAATACCAGTTTTGTCTCTTCCAGACACACACACAACTGGTGACATTGTTTTTGCTGAGAAGATGCCAGAGAAAGGAAGAGGCCTTCATTCCATTTATGTTCCCTTTGTTCCATTTTCATTAAATAGCCAATATGTGTCCCAAAATTCTATATATGGATCAAACATTGTTCGTACTATGAATTCAGTAAAAACATATTTTAATATAAAGACATCGGTAACATCTGGGTCACCAACTCATATTACATGGGGTAAATCTTTACAACCTGGGTTTGAATCATTCATGCTTTGGTTTGATTATTTGACTAAACCTCGTTTAGATCCATCTGCAAAATTAGGGTTTTGGGATAAATTTAGATACTTATTCCACGGTAAATGGACATACAAATTCTCTGAACAAAGTGATATCAATATTAATATAAAAGGTGCACATGACCCATATAAGATAGTCGATGACGGGGCTGGTTTAACATTTTGCTGGTCTGGGGGTACCGTTCTAAATATCCATGAAACTTCAAATCCTAAGGAATTTTTAAAATTTGAATCTAAAAGTTTCAAGCTTGCTGTTAGGGACTTTACCGTGGCAGATAAATTTGAGAAGGTCTTTATGCAATTAGATGGTGAGGTTGTCTGGAAGCTGGGTTTGCTTTTTGAGGAAGGTGATTTTATTAACCCCGGTGATACACCAAGACTTCCACCCAGCGTCGCTCATTACGATATCCAACTTGTTAATCCTAAGGAAATGGAAGGAGTTGCTGATTACGATTCATACCAAGGCTTCAGAAGCAATTTCATTCATATGGCATTTGGTGTTTATTCTTCCGCTAAAGCTTCTTCAAATAATATATATCTTGGCCCGATATCTATAAATCATTTCTTAGTATGGTGGAAATTGTTTAACACATATACTTCTGGCCCTATCAGACAAGGTCCATTATTTTCTGATTTGGTTCAAAATAAGACGAAATTTTCACGTTCATTATTTACTTTCAAATATCAATTACACTTAGAACCGTTGACTATTTCGCATGTTTACAATCACTTTACTCCTCAATATTTACCTGAAGTGAATGAAAAGAGCATATTTACTGGCTTAAAGGCTAGACTAGATTCATTAAAGATCGATCTGCATCAAAAGAGAATCAAATTAACTCATAGAAATGAAAAGCTGAATCGCTCAAAGCCAATTTGGAAATTCAGAATATTTACTGGTGAAATTGATTGTACGGAAGTTGACTTGCGTGTTCTATCTGTTGTGTTTGATAAGTCAGCTGTGAGTGAGGTTCCCTCAAAGAATGAAGAATCTGACCGAACTATTAATCAAGATACATTTAAACAGAGTGATTGGTATAATTTTCAAGATTATCTTGATCTTGATCAAATATCAATGACATCATATATACCAGTTAAATTTGATGCAATACCTCTGTTAAACTCCCCCAAAATCTCTTATTTTAGAAAACTTAATGACAATGGCTACCCAGTCAACTTCCCCTTTGGGAATGAAGAATCTCATGATTGTTTGATAGGTAAAAATCATCCAGAAAAGGCACAAGAGACATTGGCTAAACAAAGAAAGCAAGAAATTGAAGAACAAATTAGAAGTGTGCAGTTATCCTTAAATAATATAAGCTCTTCCTCTAGGAAATCCACCAAGAATGATGAAACAGTCACTTTGCTTACAAAAGAACTGCGTGAACTAGAACACCGTCTTCACATTATTCACAATGTTTTAAATGATCTTCGATTATCTGATATTGTTGCTGAATCATTTAGTAATGATTCATCAGAGAGTTCACTGGATAGTTCAGCCACAACAGATAGTAACAGTACCAAGGAAGAGGTAAATGCTAGTACTATTGGATTATTGAGAACAAATAAGATCGAATCCTTTATATCCATGAGAAGAGCATCCACAGTTGAAATACAATCCACATACGATAATAGATTTATGGTACATAATATCCAATTGAAGGTCGACAAGACAAAAAGGGATCTTTTATTAGAGTATGCTTCTAATGTATTCGAGAGAAAAACCATCAACTATGCAATGACATACAGTTCGGTTAAAATTTTTAAGGAATTATTAGGAAATGTGTTAACTAATGTAAAAATACGGATGGAAGATCTTGCCCTTTTTGATGAGGATGATAATGTTTCAAACAAAGAATTTATTTTACGATTTGATGAACTAGTCAAAGCTGTTCCAGATAATCGTTTTAATGCCACTGATCGTTATTTATTTAGACTTATATCACCACAAATCCAAGTTACATCTGATACAGAACCAAACACAGCAATCCTTGTTTCTGCACGCGATATTGAGGTCGGTATTATTGATATTAGTCAAATTATGCGAAAATCGGGTAAGATGATAGCAATGGATTGGAATACAAAAGTAGAAACTCGTTACTGTGCTATAGCTAAAGATCTACAATTAATCACATTGCACAAGGAAACGCTATTGACTTCAGAAACAAGATTTTTTCATAAAAATGGTTATGGTATGGATAGTTGGTCCGATTTTTGGCCACCATGGATTCCGCTAGAGACTTGTTATGATGGATCATTACTTGAAAAGCATGTATTTCTTAAGCGAAGGTCCATGTTCCTCACATTTAGTCAGCCAAATGCACTTTATTTTGGTGATGATGATGTGCTAACTTTATCGAAAGATTCAAAATTCCGTATTGGGTTCCCCGGCCTAGTCATTACTTCCAACTCAGAGCAATATTGTACTGTGTACAACATGATTGAGGATTTATTATCTTTTAGTTCGGAATACGATGAAAAAGTAGAAAGGTTATCTAAAGTTCTACTAGCTGAGGAAATGAGGAATAATTTAGACAAACTTGACGTTTCGGTAATCACGGATCTCCAAGCCAGAATCAAAGAGCTTTACTACACGAGGGCATTCTTGAAACAACACAAACCAAAACTTTATGTCAAAGTGTCGGATGACATAAAACGAGAAAGTCAAATAACAGCCTTAAAGTTGACAATTTTAATGACCGCGATAAAGAAAAACTACAACGCAATTTGTGGTATATCATCTTCTACTGGTCAAAAATTAACATGGAGAATTGGAACAGATGAGTTAATTTGGAAATTATTTGATGATAAAAATAAACCTTTTATAACCATTGGTTTAAGTCCCTCTACGTATTCAAGAACTGAAACTTCAAACGGTGTTAATAGTAATAAAATTAGCATCAGCGCTTTGAATTGCTTTAATCAACAAGATAAACCTATTTTTTCATTACTTCTGGCACCTTTCAAAGATCATAGTTTATATGACGAATCAATTCCAATGATTGATATATTTTGGATCCAAGGTGCTGCCATAGGTGGTATATCGACAATTGAAGAACTGATAGTGACTTTGCAACCAATAATTTTTAAGATGGACAATAATACTGCTGATAGCATTATGAATTTTCTTTTCCCTAAAACTGATACAGCGGACAGTAATTTTGATACACCTAACGATAAGGTTCATACAACTGTGGGATCTTTTACTACCTCGCCAAGGTCAAGTAGTAGTTACAGTAATCTTCCTACTATGAATTCTTTTGGTAAAGAGCTAGTTTTACGGGATTCAAGTAGTATCAATAATAGTACCAGAAGCTACAGTAGCAACAATACAAGGGGATTAGATAGTCCTAAAACATCTACGAGCTCTTTATTTAAACCAATTGATTATGGCATAGATGAAATGCTAAAGCGCTCTGGTACGTATTTTAATGTAAAGTTCATCAAGATTAGAAAAACAGTAATGTCTGTTTCATACAAGGGCAGGCATCATCTACTTACTGATGTGAATAAACTTTCTGTTAAAGTTCCAGATCTTATATATCGTAATAAGCTATGGTCTAGAGATGAGTTGTTTGCATCATTAAAACATGATATCGTCAAGGTTGTTGTCAAGAACATGGGTAGTATTATTGGGAATAAATTTATATTGCATAAGAGGGAAAACCGATCACAGGTTTCGAGTACTATAGATAAACTACTTGATACAGAAGAAAAAACTTCTAATCTAACACCAGTCAATTTTACTGAGGCTAATCGATCTAACTATTCTGTGTCTTTATCGCAAAATCCCTCTCACTCCCATTCCCGTTCTATCAGCTTTAAGAAGACAAACACTGATTCTTCACATCTAAGTACTAAAGATGATAATAATGATGATTCAGATGAAAACATTAAGTCATTCTTCCCCGTCGAAGATAACAAACAGGAATCATTATTATTTGAGTGATGGCTTTATATTTATGATATCTCTTCGAATGGATTTGTATTATTATAAAGGCACTATCATTCCTAAAAAGTGATTTATAAATTTAAATAGATAATAGGACTATTAGCAGTTTTGTTCAAAAATACATCTTTGACAATATATATATGAAGATCTCAAGAATTATCAAAGAACAGTTATTTTTTATTATATTCAATGAAGGCTGGGACTGTGTTTGACCGATGAGCAAGCGAAAGATTGCAAAAAAAATTTCAAGTTCTCAGCAAAAAATAACATATATATATATATATATATTATTCAAGTCATATATCTTTAGATAGCAAATCTATTACTATTAGGGTGAAGTTCTTGATTAGGATGTCATTAGAATCAATTAAGTTTGATAAAAGCAACAGAAATGAATTAACGGTATATATTCTAGATCAACTTTTATTACCTTATGTTACCAAATATATTCCGATCTACACCATTGATGATGGGTATTCAACGATAAAGAATATGCAAGTCAGGGGTGCTCCAGCTATTGCTATGGTCGGTGCACTTTCAGTTCTTTTAGAGATTCAATTATTAGGTTCAGAGCAATATCTAAGAAGCCAGCGGTATTATGATATCACAAATTGGTCATCAGTAAAGAGCAAATTATACGAAAGATTAAATTTCTTACTAAGTAGTAGACCGACAGCTGTTAATCTAGGCAATGCATTAAAAGATATTTCAAATATATTAAATGAATCCAATAATCTGGAATCACTAAATAACGAGGTTTATGCATATACGTGTAAACTATTGGAAAATGATTTAAAAGATAATATTAGGATGGGTAATAAAGGTTCAGCTCATTTACTATCATTATTGGATCAAGAGGATTTTCATTCTGATTTCGGTGTATTAACTATTTGTAATACTGGTTCATTGGCTACAGCTGGTTATGGTACTGCATTAGGTGTAATTAGATCATTATGGGAAGATAGTAAGCAAAAAACGGAAAAAGATGGGAAAGATGTTGCCAAAATGACGCATGTATTCCCATTAGAGACAAGACCATACAATCAAGGTTCACGTCTTACAGCATATGAATTAGTTCATGATAAAATTCCTGCAACACTAATTACTGACAGTTCAATTGCTTATAAAATTAAAACTAGTCCATTACCTATCAAAGCTGCATTTGTTGGTGCAGATAGAATTGTTCGTAATGGGGATACAGCTAATAAGATTGGTACATTCCAATTATCTGTTGTATGTAAACAATTTGGCATCAAATTTTTTGTTGTTGCACCAAGAACTACTATCGATAACAAGACCACTACAGGTGATGGTATCGTGGTCGAAGAACGTAAACCAGAAGAATTCAAGCTTGTCACAGGTACATTGGTTCATCCTAATACATTTGAACCGATATTAGATCAATCGAAAAAACCAATCAGTGCAAAAGTCGGTATCACCCCACCGGAAATAGAAGTTTGGAACCCATCATTCGACGTTACTCCATACGACTTCATCGACGGTATCGTCACAGAAGTCGGAGTGTTCACCAAAGACATCGACGGCAAGTTCAAGCTAGATGATCTATTTTAACAACGTATATACCAATCTATAGATATATGATGATTATAATATAAAATGAAGTCGCCCTGTCACGTGACAACACACTTGCCTGTCGACTTCTTTTTTTTTCTGCCAACAAAAAAAAAATAACCATTACATCATCCTGCACGAATTGTAAGGTATACCTGAATAGGCAAGAAGTAAATATCCTAATCGGGAAAAGGATCAACACTATTGTTATGCGGATGTTTCACTCTGCGGGCACAAAATAATGTGATGGTTAAATCTGCATCAATCTTTGGTAATAAATGGCAAGGGAACCTGACAGTACAAGAAAATTTCTGTTTTAGTTCAATAATTGTTTTTGTTTCACTTTTGCAAAGTGTATTTTAGTATTTCCTTAGCAAGTGGGAGAAAGTTTAGATTTTATATATTAAACTAAGAACTTTGTATTCTTTATTTAACTGAATATTGTTTTAATAGTCTCTCTTTTTCTTTGTTTTAGTTGTTCGAGCTGAAGTTGATAGTCTTTGAAGAACAACTTCTCGAGTCTTAAGTCGCACTCTTTACTTCTTTCATTGATTTTAATCGTTGGTATCTTTCTGTTTTTTTTTCTTAGTCGCACACTAATTGATAATTCCAATAAGCATATCTTTTTTCTTCTTCCTCTAATTCATTACATTTTTGATTTTAATCATCAATTAATATATTAATACTTTCCAATATTCAATTCAATTCAATTCAATCATTTAAGTTTTTTCCTTTCAGTTCAAATATCTAATTTAATTCTCCTTTTTTTTTTTTGCATATAATCTTTTTTTTTATTTAATTCAGAGAAGAGTCACCAATCATTTTTCAATTCGTTCCTTTAATTAATCACTTTAAACAACATTCATTCATTTTTATTATTGTTATTATGCCATCTTCAGAAAATATTTCAAATAATAATAATAATAATAATAATAGTAATAATAATAACAATAATTCAAGATTTTCAAGAAATATTCAAAGACTAGCGTTACATAATGTTACCAATACATCTCTAACTCAGGATAACGTCGTACAGAATTTGAAAACAAATTTAGTTCAAAAGAAAGATCTGTTAAAGGATTCAAGTGAAAGATCGGCTTATATTAGTACTTCTTCAACAACAAATCCTTCAAACACAACGACTACAAACTCAAATCAATCACTAAATACAACAATTAAATCTTTCACAGAAGATAAAGAAAATCAAGATCCTTTTGTATCTTCAACAAAAAGTCTACCATCAATCGACGAAGAAACCGAAACAGATGATGTACAACCAATTCATGAAGAACAAAGATCAATTATCGAAAAGAAAGATATTTCAAATCTAAATTCAGGCGATGTTCAAAGAACTCTTGACGTTGGTAAGAAAAGACCAATATCTACTGTAGTTGAACAAGATGAACCAAAAAAATTTAAAGTTTGTGATGAAAATGGTACAGAAGAATATGAATGGGAAGATTTAGATGCAGAAGATGCAAACGATCCATTCATGGTTAGTGAATATGTTAACGACATTTTCGAATATCTTCATCATTTAGAAGTTGTAACTTTACCAAGGAAGGAAGACCTTTATAAACATAGGAATATCAGGCAAAATAGAGATATTCTAGTTAACTGGTTGGTTAAAATTCATAATAAATTCGGTTTATTACCTGAAACTTTATATTTGGCAATTAATATAATGGATCGTTTTCTTTGCAAAGAATTAGTTCAATTGGATAAATTACAACTAGTTGGTACATCATGCCTTTTCATTGCTTCCAAATATGAAGAAGTTTATTCTCCAAGTATAAAACATTTTGCATCAGAAACTGATGGTGCTTGCACTGAAGAAGAAATCAAAGAAGGTGAAAATTTTATTTTAAAAACTTTAGATTTTGGATTAAATTATCCAAATCCAATGAATTTCTTAAGAAGAATATC
Organism: Kazachstania kunashirensis; assembly: GCA_003708465.2. Taxonomy (NCBI): domain Eukaryota; kingdom Fungi; phylum Ascomycota; class Saccharomycetes; order Saccharomycetales; family Saccharomycetaceae; genus Kazachstania; species Kazachstania kunashirensis. Next base: position 257,569 of record PPOH02000234.1, read on the forward strand.
AAAGGCTGATGATTACGATATACAATCACGAACCCTTGCCAAATTTCTTCTAGAAATTTCATTAGTAGATTTTAGATTTATAGGTATTTTGCCATCTCTTTGTGCCGCAGCTGCGATGTTTTTATCCAGAAAAATGTTAGGTAAAGGAAAATGGGATGGAAATTTAATACACTACTGCGGAGGTTATACAAAGGAGCAATTAGCTCCAGTATGTCATATGATAATGGATTACTTAGTTAGCCCAATCATACACGATGAATTCCATAGAAAATATCAATCAAGAAGATTTATGAAAGCTTCAATAATTTCGATTCAATGGGCTTTGAAAGTAAGAAAGAATGACTATGACATAATGACACTTCATGAATAAGTAGGTGAAGTTAACTACTAAAATAAACTTGTAAGTAAAATCATTGGGATAAATTAGTACGAAATTAAAAACTTCAGATAACATAAATTGATGATAAAATAATATAAGATTTTCTTTTAATACCCAAATGCATAGTACTTTCTCTTTTGATGTCACTTTCAATTAATTTAGTTCAATATTGATATTTTAGAATTGATGAAAACATTCTCAAATATCATCCCCTCATTTTATAGCTAATTCCTAAAATAGTTAACACTAATATAACATAACACGTAACTTAATTCCACATTATTTAATTATTTCAAAACTTTATAATCTACTTATTATGAATAAATAATTAAATGATAAATTTTAAAATATTTTAGAGTAATTTAATTACAAAAAATATATTTATATATATGGCGATTTAATATTACAACGTAAATAAATGATGGAACTCATTATTTACTTCCTTAGCACACCATTGTACTACAAAGCCATATATGCAATTATATTCACTTTTATTGTATTTAGCTCTGACAGAAGGTAGCCTTGTTTTAGGTTCGGCGATTTCTTGTATCAGTAATTTACAATTTTGTTGAAATTCAGTATCGGAAAGAGCATCTATCCCACCGCTATAGTGAACAAATGTTTCATCCCATAATACTTTATTTCTATCCGTAATTCTTCTTGCAATATACATTGCCATTGCACTTAATAAAGATGGTTTTTGTCCAACAAAATAATGACTGCACATTGCATATTCTAACAATAATTTAGAAATATTTCTTGTCATTGTATCATAATCGTCACCTTTTGAAAGTCTTCTTAAAAAATTCATTGGACTGGGCCATGCGAGAGTAAAATTTAATTTTGTTAACATATACAATTCTGCAGTCTTAATATCATCCTTAGTAGCTGCACCATCTGTAATATATGCATATTCAGCCAATTTAGGTAGATGAATTTCTTCAAATTTAGCTGCAATAAATAATGCTGTTACTGCTAATAATTGCAATTTGTCTGTATTAACTTTATTATCCGCTAAAAATCTATCCATTAGATCAAGTGAAAGGTAAAGAGTTTCAGGGAAGCATTGAAATTTTTCATGTACTTCTACTAACCAATCCACTAAAATTGCTCTAACGGATGGTCTCACGAAACTTTTCGATGAAATATCAACTAGGTAATTATGGGATGGTATGATTTTCAATTCGCGTTCGTAAAAGTAATCAAATATATCATTTGAATATTCAGAAACTAAACATACGTCATCCTTTTCTTGTTCATCTAATATTTTCCAACGAGTTTTTATTTCAGGAGTCACTGTATTACTTAATGTCTTTGAACCTGTTAAATTTTGCTCAAGTATTTCATTATTTTCATCTTCTAAATTTCCATTGTCGTCATTATAAATTCTTCTTTTCTTGATATTTCCATAAGTAATCTCACTACCTTCTCTTCGTATCCTCGAACGCGATTGCACTGTTATCTTATTGTTAAAATTATTATCTAGAGATGGTTTATTTGAATTGGCATTCACTTCTACTAAAGCTCCTCTTTTCTCTTTATTAATTACTGGTTTTTTATCCTTGTTCGTTACATATTTCGAGTTATCATTTGAATTTACACTTGTATTGGCAGCATGTATCAACGTATCATCATTAGATCTGCCCATTATTACACTTACTCTATAAACACTTAAGGAATACTCAAATTGAACTATATTTTGTCTCTTCCAATATAATATATTTCCTATAACCGCCTAGGATGTAAGTACTTAAAAGAACCAATAGAAACAAAGATCAAACAAAACAACAACAATTAAACTTCTACCAATTGTCCTTGACAATAAGTATGATAAAAAAATAAAGATGTATATCTGGTGAGTAAAGTGTATACTTGATAAACAAATAAACTGCTTATGTGGCACCCCCATAGAGAGAGTTTCAATAGTTTCTCTATTTATTACAAAAAGCCATCGCCAAATTATATGTGACGCGTCAAACTTTTTTTAAAGAGACGCGTCGATTGAAAGTCACGTGAAATCAAATTATAATATGTAATATTTCATCTTTTGGTATTATAAATTATTATATATGTTTATATTGTGCTGTTTGATCAAGAATACTGGGTACATAGTGTGTATAAGGGTTCCTTTGGAACTATTTTATTTATTTATTATTTACAAAGTTTATAAACATTCTGTTATTCGGCACTGGCAGAATCATTTACAGTCTTCTTAGCGGCGCCTTTAGCTTTACTCTTGTTTGCTTTAAGTTGTTTATCCTTAGCCAAAGTTGAGTTCACTGACTCGGTTGCTTTTTCTTGTGCCTTATCAATGGCGTCTAAACTTAAGCTATCTTTAACTTTAACAATAGAGCTCTCGTCCTGTTCTGCTTCTTCTTTCATGATCTCGTCTTGTTCCTTCAAATGTTCTAATTTTTGCTTAGAGGTGGCTTCATCTTCTTTGACAACGTTAACCTTAACTTCGTGGTACAATTCATCCGGAATAGCACTTAAAACGTCACATAAAGAGTCATACAATGATTTCTTCGAAGTTACATCACCGTAATTATAAGAGGTTGCCATAACCAATAGAGTGGACGGAATCTTATCCTTAATTCTCATATTTAGCCATAGTCTCAAATTGTTTCTCAATACTGAATCTGATGTATTATTGATTCTGATACCTCTGGAGGCACACGCACTACGTAATTCAGCATAGTTTAATTGTTCTGCATCTTCATAGTATATGGCGAAATCATCTTTCTTTAATTCTAATAACTTGTACCTTATTCTGTATCTTAACATAACATCCGTACCAAATGGTTGAATATTAATGTATTTAGCTAAAGCCACCAAATATGGTCTATTTAAATTATCCAGAACTGTATCATCTGTAAATAATCTTGCGACTTCAATTAATTGCTTGCGTGATTCTGGTTCACCTGTTGCTCGAACACGTTTATAAAATCCATTGAATAATTCTTTTTGTTCTTCTGTAATACCTTGTGGTTTAAAATGAGATTTATTATCCTTAATTATGTCTGCAACTAATTCCCTAGTCCTTCTCAAACTTTTCAATTTAGATTCTTTCGATTGACTAGACTCGTATGTTGAAGGTAATAGGTTTGGGAATATCTTTAATGCCACAGGTAATAATAATTCGGCGAATGGAATAATAACAAAAGCTGCAAATGGGACCAATCTAACAACATCTTGTGTAGTTCTCTTTAACTGAATCATTTCTCTACGAGTTAAAGCATTACCTGCTGACATTTTCATCAATAATCTTGAGGATATCTTAATTTCAAAACCCAAAAGTTTTGTACCGTCCCAATAATGACTAGCACCTTCTTTAACCTTTACCCATAATGTTTTCTTTTCATTGACCTTTGGTGGCACAGGTTTCATTTCATTTGTTGAGTTTAAACGTACAGTTTGATAACTTAACAGTGTATTTCTTATCCGTTGGTTATTAAGGCCAACCAAGACCTGAGAATTCCAAATATTCTTGGTCTGGAAACTTAAATCCCTCTTTAGTACATTTTGCGTTCTAGCCTTCAACATCTTAGTATATATCCTATTCAGCTATCTAACTACACAACTTGTTATTAGTATACTGAGAATAGAATAACACAACTAACGGCACAACTTAGCACTAACTCCCTTTGTTCTACTTATCTGCTTGTTATGTCATCAAATCAATCAGATCCATATCGCATGCATCGAAAAATTTCACTTCGACTAATTGACTCAATAAAAAGTGTTGAAAATTCGGCCGACCATTGAGTATTGCAACATCAAAAATTCTTAACATGTCATTATGATAGTTATTAAATTACAAACCTATAATATATAGCTTAATATATACGGTATTCGAGGATGGGATTTTTTATTTAAAGTGGTTCCTCCTATCTATTTAATATTATTTTATTATTAATATTGTTTTTTTGCTCTTCATAACATGAAGCAGTTCCTTGGAATGACGTGGATAAACGGCTTAAGCTCTGTTTCTGTTTGATTTTAGTAAAGTCTTGAAACCATTACATAGTTGTACAACACTTGGATAGTTATAATTGACCAAATAGAAACCAGTATTTGTCAACCTAACGTTCCATGTGTAAAGTTTACTACTAGCATTAATCTTGAAATTTATGAAGAACCAACCCGGATGATTGTAATTGAAGCTGAAATAGTAAACAGATTTCCTTGGATTGACCTTTGAATAATCTTCAATAAACTTAATAACATCCTTTGAAGTACCACGTTTGAACTTTTCATTAGATATCATTTCATTCAATAATCTAATTTTATTTTGTAAGTATTCAACGATTAATTGATCTAAATCATGATATCTTTGATTTTCAACTATTAAAACTTTACCCAAAGCTAATGGATTTTCTTTCTCTAATTCTTTAATATCGATATGTTCGAAAAGATCTTTATCCAATTTCCATGTGATTGCAAGGTGATCATCACCACGACTTGATTGTCTGATTACAAAATCACCACGATTCTTACTTCTTAAGTAATTTTCAGCTTGGCTACTGTTGAATGGGAAATAGTATGGATGATTAATAACACGATGTGCTCTCTTAGCACGAGCCCTTTCACTAGATATTCTCTTTTCTTCTTCACCATCTTTTAATTCTTGTTTCAAATCCCAAACTGATGGATCTTTACTATAGTTAATAGGAATATATTCATGTTCAACGTCATGTTCTAATAGAGATACTTCAGCTGAAATTTCATTGTAATCAATGTAAATAATTTTAGCTGGATATGTCTTACCAATTTCATATATTTCACTGGCAGCTTTCTTATATTGAGCACCAGCATGACGTTGTGCATTAACAATAGAGTCAACACCTGAGTTTGTGATACATTTAATATCATTATGCCAGAATCTTTCAATCTTAACAGGTATTACACAACCCTTATAAAATGTTCTATCAGACTCACCTGTTAGACTATGGAAAATTTCTTCACCTTGTAATGGATGGAAATCGTTTCTTAATTCTTCAAAACCATTTAATAATTCTAAGACAATCGTACTTAGATTGTTTAATTTTCTTTGACCAGTTTTCTTTTCTAATTCGTCAGCATAAGATTCTAGGTTTAATGATTCTAACTTAGTTCTACGATCACTATCATCTCTTAAATATTCGATAAAGTCACTCATGGTACCTTGGTCTTCCTTTTCTGCAATACCATCGGGATCGTATTCCAAAGCATCCGCTGCAACCTTAGTGGCCAAATGATAATCTTCAGGATGAATTCTAGTACTATCCAGTTGATCATGTTCCAAATCTTCATACTTTTGTCTTTTTTCATTCCATGAAATATTTAGGAAACCAGCTGAATTCATGAATATTGTTTTATGTAGGATATTGTGAGTAATTAGCTGTTGACGAGCTAGCAATGGCTCATTTAATCTGTGCAAAGATTGTAAGAAATCAATAGCCTTACGCTTACCGAAACCAGACACATATCTCAAGAGGCTAGCATAATAATCATTATCTGTAGCCTTATTGACATCAACACCGACCAAGTTAACAATGTCTACAAATGCTGATTCTAATGCCCTAACTAAAATATCTGGTGGTAGTAACGATTGATATGGGTGGACAGATAATGATTTTACTTCTTCCGGTAATAAATTAGTATATTCCAATAATGGTGAATGCATATAACGAGCTAAACCAATACAATATTTAACTAATGGTGGTTTATTGGAAAATTCTTCGTGTGCCCTCTTAGAGTTCTGGAAACGAAGAGCGGTTTCATCTTCAACGTAGATTATTGGAACTGGGTGACCCGCATTGTCAACAATTTGTTTCTTGTGGATAATCTCTTGTAACCTTTTGTAGAACTTTTGTGTTTTAGGATTTGGACCATTGATACCAATAGCATTTGGCTGGCAATTTTGGATAATATTGTCTAATGTATCTTCGAATGCCTCAGGACGAGTTTTATCGAATGGATTATCCACAATCTTGAAATCTCTAACGAACTCTCCTTTACGGTTAACGAAAACTGCAATAATTGCATCTGCACCAAATCTACCTTGACCACATGATAATGTTAATACTCTTGGGATTTTTGGATCCTTCAGGTTGGGAATAAATGGTGCTTGATCTAATTTTGTCATAAATTTATGACGAACTGTTAAAGCAACCAATTTTTGGCAACTCTTCGTCAAACCTTCTTTAATCTCACTAGAAATATCTGCAAAAATTTGGGACATTGCATCCTTGAAAGCTGATTTACGGAAGGTATTCCATTCAGTAGCTAGCTCTGAGGTATTGGTAGTTTCTAGAACAATTTGGAATAAATGATCGATATATTGATCTTGAGATGACATATGGATCTTTAGAGTCATCATATTTAATGATTCCGCTTCTAACATACGTAAGAACACATTTGGCTCTCTACGGAAATGTAAAGGTGTTCTATTGATCGCATATTTTATGTCTTCGTATAGGGAACCCCTTTGAATTTCGTTTTTACCCTTTTTCGTTAAAACAACATCAACTAAATAGTATTTGTAGAAGTCAGATCTTATTTTTTCTCTAAGCTTAATATTCTTGGATAATTCAAGGGAATAATATTTTATAACAGTCTCAATTGCAAGATTTAAGTTCAAAGAAAAGATTTGTAATTCTGCAGCATTTTCCTTAATTACTGCTTCGACTACTTCCACCGGTTTTAATGTTGGGTGGTCAATAGCAGTATTAATTTGATGTAGTGAGTTGATATTTTCACCTACTTTTTCAGCAGATATACCGATTTCATTTACGGCACGATATAATGGACTATTTTTGAACTTCTCATAACTTGAATTCTTCAAGTGTCTCTTATTTGAGTTTTCGTCATTGCTGGATAGTACAGAGTTGTTTATCTCTTGGGCATACTTGAATTCCAAATAATCATAAATATCTTGCAGTGCATTTAATTCAGCAATAGAAGCATTACTTTGATCTTTGAAATAATCATCAACATCGGAATCATTTATCTTCAACTCCTCATAAAATTTCTTAACGTAGTCTCTTTTGTTTATGATACTTTGAAATTCAAGATCTAATGTAACGATTTCCCATAGATCATCCTCACTCAATACAAAACCCCCAGTTACTCGAGATGAGATATAGTTACGACGATATGCATATATAAATGGAACCTCTAAGTGCTCTTGTGTAATAAATCTAATCGCACTTCCAATAGCTTCTTTGAATTCTGTCAAGTCATACTGGGCATCAAAATTCTTACTAACAGATATTTTATCTGCTATCCAATTTTTTTCAAGTTCTTGATCCTCACTCGATAGAGAACCATAATTGTGGATATCAGCTCTAAGTTCTTGGTACCTTTCTGGAATATCAGCTTTTCTTATAATCATATCTTCCTCTGTCAATAGATTTTGCTTCAAATCTTCTAAATCATAGATATCTAGTAAGTCTGGAACCTTTTTACCTGCTTTTGGAACACTGTCTTCATCCATTTCATCATTTTCAGCCAAATTATTTTCATCCAATTCTTCATTTTCAATATCTAGTGCCCAATCATAATCATGACCATCACCGAAAATATCGTACATTTCATCGATTCTATCAGAAGATAAGCCTGATATTTGAGCTGGAGCGTTCAATCTCTGTTTTTGTAATCTTCTTTCTTCTCTTCTCTGTTGTCTCATTTCTTCATCCTCATCAGAAAACTCATCTTCTTCGATGAAGTCATCCAATTCATCCATGATACCACTTTTATTACGTATGTCTGCATTTCTTTCGTTATGTAATTCATCGTCTACCTCAGAATCACTACCCCTACCTCTAGAAGCAGTTTCTTCGTCGATATCTGCAAACATGTTGTCTAATTGAGAGGTTGGTTTATTTCTATTATCAGATCTATTACTTTCTTCACCAGAGACTTCTTCACCTTCAACTCTCTTTAATCTCTTTAGTTTACCGGAACTAGCCTCAGTTGATCTTTTGACGCCGGCATTTTCCATTAACAGATCTAAATCATCTTCTGATAATCGATCATCATCTTCTTCTCTATTTCTTCTTTTATGTTTTCTTCTCTTTTTGGAAATAACACCACTTTCATTATCTTCCTCGTCGTCGTCAACAATGAAGCCCTCCTTCACTTTTCTGGCTTCATCTTCATCATCATCTAAGTTATCATCCTCTTCAGAAGAATCAAATACATTGTCACCTTCTTCCTCACTGCTAGGAGCATTATCCTCAGTATTATTGCTTATAGGTTGATCATCTTCATTTTTACGCGAAGAATCTTGCGATTGTATGTTTTCATCCATGATTATAACTATATCTGGTATAGGAGTAATTCAGATAGTATAACCGTAGTGTATATGAACCCTCTACCCAACTTGCGTTCTATATTTGTCACTGGATTGATCAAAACTTACTCTTTGTTTGGTGTCTATTCTATCTTACAGTTGACAAGTTGGTTTTTTTTCATCTTTTTTCCAAGAACAAAAATATTTGAAAAAGGGAAACAAGAATATATATACTACGTATATAGTGATGAAAATAATATATACCAGAATAAATATTAAATAAGACGACTGATGATAGTTGTAAAACAGGGAACACAATTAATAAAATAGCAATATACGTTTATTTTTTATTGGACTTTTAAAATGAATTGTGTTTATTTACAAGTTACAAGGAGAATATAGACTGTAGTAAATATTATACGAGAATTTCATTCTGTCTAGATGTGTATGTTTAAGTGAATTTATCAGCTGGAAGTAAGTTTGTATCCATATTATTACTTTGTTCCTGTTGTCTAGCATTTTCTGATATGTTTCTTTCTATCATTCTATCCTGTGAATGAGCATCAGGTTCACAAATGCATTGTTCTGTACTATTTGTGTTTGTTTGATTATCATGAGCCTTTTCCTCATAATTTGCACTATCTACATCAGTACTATTGTTTTCTTGGTTATGTGTATGTCTACCACATTTACAATTTGATCCACCTGGACAATTACGAGCTTTTTCAATTTCTCTTTGAATATTCCATCTTCTTAGCATACTAATTTTACATCTATTGTAAAAAACTTCAGATAATGCTAAACCTGTAATGACAGCAAAGACGTAACTTAAGACGTATGTCATTGCAACTAACATCAACATATAAATTATCATTGTTGAACAGAAAACTAATAGAATCCTAATAGAATCATGTAAAAGATCTCTCCAAGATGGAGCAAAAATATCATACATCAAATTTGGCAATTTTGGTAATAATATAGTTTGGCCATCACCTGTTTCAGTCAATTCGTCATCTGATACATAATCATCGCTATCAGTTTGATAACTTTTCTTATTTTGATTCCATTTTTTAAACCAATGAACTTCTAAACACCAACTAACGAATAATAAAAATTTATAAACAAATGCTGCTGTTAATATTAAAACGAAAATACCGAATGCATCCTTTTTCTCCTTAGCGTATAATTTGTGGAATACTACTGGATAGTTCTTCCAACTCCTAGTCAAATAAGAATTCATACTCATCTTCATTGAACTACTAGACATATCCATATCCATTGAGGATGTAGCAGACGTAGCAGCTGATGTACTAGTCATACCTGCATGATTATGTGCCGATGAAGATGAAGTTGCCATATCCATGGCCATACCAGTCATTGACGACATTGCACTTGATACAGTAGTACTCATATCCATACTCATACCTGTCATTACAGTGGTACTCATACTCATACTCATATCCATCTCTATTGTTTGATGTTTCAGAATGGCTTTTCTTACAAGAGTGCTCGAAGCTAAAATTTCGCCCTTAATAAATACAAGTCTACTTAATCGGATTAAATTCAAAAATAGATATATATAAAGACTAATTAAATCGATATAGTCATGCTATTCGGAACAAACACGGCTCTTTATATAAATATATAAATGTACAACCAGCATAACTACACCTAGCTTGCAACCACTACAACACAACTTTTTTGTTGGACTCATTTATTTTGCTCTTTCATCCGTTAAAAAATGAGCAAATGAGCAAATAAGCAAATATCTGTTTTTCACTTTGATTAAGTTAGAAAATTAGAATGCACGTGATTTGGAAGACAACGGTACGTTCTTTGTTCCATTCATTCATTATAGGTTCTTGTAAGCATATCTGAAGGTGTTTGCATCATTAAGTTTTGTCAACGGGATGGCTGGTTCGATATCGGTGTTCCAACTGTTGTTCAAGTCGCTGGTATCTTTACGAGTTCTACTCTCAGCGGCATCTGATTTGTTGAAAGGATTTTTAACAAATTTCTGATGTAGTCCCAATCCAAGTGCACCGAATATTTCTTTCAAGACAATAGAACAAAATTTCCAGGCTTCATGTTTGTTGTGGAATTCCTTGAATAGATTTTTCATTAGAGCTGTGGGACTTCCTTTGGAAATTTCTACAATGGTTTTCAAATCATTGCTTTTAATTAGTAATCCCTTGATCTTTAAAAATGCTTCTAGTTGTAAGAAAATTTTTTTGTCAACAATTTCTTCTTTAGTTAAGGGACTGACTATCATCGTAGATATCTTACTTCGATTCAAGGAATGGATTGATATGCATTCTTCAATAAATATTTTATACCTATCCAATGTTAATTGTTGGATTATTTTTTTATTATTGGAATTACTACCATTGTTATTATTCGAAAATTGATAATTTTTTTCAATTATCATGTTCGTAAATAGTCTATGTTCTTTCATTTCTGTACTATTAAGTACGTCAGATGAACCATTTTGAACATTGGCAATTATTTCATTCATTAAATTTATTGGACCAGATGTACTCTCAGAATTGTCTACTGCATTATTAGTCTTATTTGACATTAACTCTAGATATTTGGAAACATAATTTTCTTGAAAATCATCTTCTGACATTTTACCCAACATATATTTCTCAAAATATTCAAAATATTGATCAAGACTATCCTCAAGCGAGTATGGTGAATTTCCTGACATTACTGTAATATGTATACCGATAGTATCCGTTAATTCTCTAACACCACCTAACACAACATACCCAATTTGCTTCTTACTTCTTAGATCAGGTATTAATGTTATTGACATAAGATATGCAGTGAAAAAGGTTAACGCAACAATAACATTATCAGTTCGAAGACCCGTCTGTATAAAATAAACTATACTGTTATTAGGATCTTCTTTATTACCGCTATGTTCCAAATAATAATTTGTACCAGGTTCAAGAACTGTTGTGATAAGTTTATTGGCTATCTTTCTAGGACTTCTCAAGGTCTCATTATGTAAAGATAAATGTTTCGTTAAGTTCGAATCTAAGTACTGGTGAATACTGTCAGCATGTTCCAAGTTACCTTGAACAAATAGAGTTAAATAATTAGCACCTGGACGTACAAACTTTTCGCAAAATTGGATAAACTCGTTCATGCCAGTATCTTCTAATACTTCCATTCTATCATCTAATGTCCACATGTATTGCTCTAGTGCGATTAATAAACCGATACTACCCAATTTAATACAATTTTCGTTGGAAGCACTTTCATATTTGGCTCTCGTCAGTATACGAGCTTTTCTCAATAATTCTTTGGTAACTGGTGAACTTTCTGAACCTAGTTTCGAAAGAGTGGCAACAATAAATTGAACAATTGTCACCAGACCGTCATTAAAACCAGATACGGTGAATTTCAGCGTGACCTCTCCTCTACTTGATGCTGCAATTTCATAAGTATATCCTAATTTCAAGGATGGATATAAATCGGAAGATAATAGCATTAATAGAATTTGCGCCAGTATTTCTAAATGGATTGTGTTTTCGGGACTTGGTTCAATACTGAAAGACGATAATTCAAATGTTACTATAGATTTTTTATTGAATGATGAATTTAATTCATCAACTTCCATTATCCACATTTCATAACTTGAGTTAAAACTAACTAATCGAGGTATCTGTGACAGTTGATCAACTTTGATAGTGGGTCTCAAAGATGAGAACTTCGACTTTAAACTTGTTTCCAAGAATTCTTGTTGCAATACAAAAAGACTATTGCACCATGATGGTATAAATAAATTCTTCTGTGGATACTTGAAGGTACTGGTGTTTTCAGGAATTTCTTTTATGATGCTACGGATATCAACGAAGCTTTGGTGATAGTCGAACTCATAAAATAGATCAGATTTCATTTTGAAATCAGGCTGTTTGAATGAGCCACACTTAGTGATATCTTCTCCAAGAATAATAAGTTTGACAGTATCAGGGGTCATAAATGTTTTCAAAAACTTTTGGAACTTTAATGCTTGACATAGCCACCAATTACTCATTTCTTCGTTATTTCCATCAAGAATATCCCCATATCTTCCACTACTCGTTTCCATTATAATTGGAGATCCTTTAAAAATATAAGATATATTCATATCTTTTATATTTTCCTGTAGTATTCCACTTAAGTTAGACGCCTCTTCCATGGGATATTTCTCTTTAGCTTGGTAAAGAAACATTATGAGCTCGATCAAATTCTGATCACTTAAATATTCTGCCAGATCGTGAAGATTTCCTTTACTAAACTGTGGCACACTTTTTTCGAATAATATAGTGACAATGGAATCTATATTTTCCCAACCAGAGACGGTAAGACTCAGTTCAAGGATAAGTCCCAAACATTCAATAGTGAATTCAGATGTGTATGCAAAACATTCAGTAATCCAACCTTTACTTTTAAAATAATTACAGCATGAGCCTTTAGTCTCATCGCCAAATAAATCACACCAAAATCGAGAAAATATTGTAATTTCTCTTTTTGAAAATTGTTCTGTGTTAGCATTAATAGGAAATAAGAAACGAGCTAACGGTTGTTTACTGGATTTTATAAGTATAATGTTTTGATTTGAAGGATTATTGTTGTCAAAACATGGATTTGGTTTATACTTTGGAGACCATGTATTCTCTAAAATTTCAAAGCGATTTATATCTTTTTTTCCACTTACAAGATTTTTTAATCTTTTTATAGTAGTCGATCTCCTATAAGATATTGAACCAAATGTGCTTCTTAAATTTATATTTGTTTTACGAATATTACCGAATTTAGACAGAGCCAATTTTGTTAATGAATTCACAGACTGTGGCCCTCGAAGACACAGTGTCATTCTTTCAGCAAAAAAATTATCATTAAAATATTCTATTAGTAAATTTGTTAAATTCTTTGACTCCAAATTTGGGACACTACTCAAAGAATGCATATTGCCCGTTGAAAATTGACTAAAGGGATGATGCTGGTTTGCTAATAGTCTTGTGGCTTGATATAAAATTTTGGTTGTAGATGATAAGTTAGCCTCATGTTCACTAGTAATAGCGTAAATCTCCTTATTCATAATAGTTGGGTTGAATATTGGTCCTTTAAAAAATGATGTAAATATATCGAGGGTTTGATCGAAGATCATTTCTCCGTCCACTGACATAACAGGGACCTCAAAATAAAAGGTCGTTTGCTCACCTGTTGTGAAGGCATTTTGAAAGCCATCGTGTTTAGAGATTACATCATGATAGATACCTGGATCTGGATATTTCTTTGAACCTCCTGCTAGTAGCATATGTTCACATAAATGTGCCAAACCAGGTAAACCTCGAGGGTCATTATGGGAACCTGTAGCAACTGATAGTGAGCATGCCGACTTTTTATCATCTGGATCTGATATAAGAAGAGTTAATATTCCATTTGGTAAAACGCATAGTTTATGACTTCTTTTAGAATATGACAAAGGAGCATAAAATTGAACATCATAATTTTGTATGTCAGTCCAAGACATCTGGAATATTCTCTTCGACTACTTAATCTTGGTGTTGTATGAATGATCTTTTCAAATTGATAACATTGGAATAAACGAATAAAAAATAGGAATAAAGTTGTATAGTTAGGTTTATTGTTACTGCCATATGTTTGCGATGAGCTAACTATCTATTTTGACATTTTTCAGTTTTATGTAAATTACCACATGCGGTAATTTACACAACCTCAAAAGATGAACAGTCCGAAAATATTACAAACGATTGAAAAGTCAATAGTGGAACTATATCCCTAAAAGAATAGACAACTGAGACTATTATATTCTGTAGTATTGCAACACTAGTTTGAGATTATTATTATCATGTATTATAACAATGTGGAAATAGGTTGAGTCCCCAATCTGCTATCGTGTTCGATAACAACTACAAGAACTAAAAATTATGCGTTTAAAATGAACACGTATATTCTATTGACTTTAGATACTCCTCTACTGATATTTATAAAAATAAAAACAAATATACTGAACACTTGGGATCGATGAGATCTTTCTGCATTTTTAAAATGAGTGTCTAATAGCCAAAAAATTTCTCCCGGGGGCGAGTCGAACGCCCGATCTCAAGATATCTTAATTAAATTACAGTCTTGCGCCTTAAACCAACTTGGCTACCGAGAGATATACTTACTTTGTTGAATTTGAATTTGAAACTGAATGTGATCAAGTGACGACGAGTCACGTGAACTCAACAACTCAACAACTCAATAACTCAACAGGTAATAAATACGAGACTCAACAGATAACAGATATGAACCTCAGATAAAGTAGAAGTGATCCTAGTATCATAAAGGAAACACAATTGTTATTAGGGTTACTAATGAAGAATAAAAGTGAACTTATATAAACTGATGATGAACTCATGAAATTAGTTGATAAAGTTCAGGTTATATATATATATTGTATACGTAAGAAAGACAGAGTTCCAACTCCTGACATTTATAAGTAGAACCTAATACGATATGACTTTAGAAACAACTAATACTAATCCAAAAAAGTGTAACATTAACAACCAAAAGATGAGAAGTTCAAGTCAAAAGAGGGCAGGAATAATTCGAATATAAAAGTATAACTAATTAGATCCGACTTCGGGCTTCCCATCTGACTACAGTGACCAGTCTGATATATAAATATATATCTATCATCTATCTGATATTGAATACAATAATACTCTGTCCTTATCCTTTGCTACACTCTGAATCTGGTAAATACCGTAAAGTAGATACAACACTTTATTTTACTATATTGTATATACTACAGAAACCGGAACTCTCAGTCTGTACATATATAGAGAGGTTAGATCAGAAAGCATTAGTTCTGACCTAACTACCTCTCGGTAAAGGTGGACCAAGGTAATATAATATAGTTAAGCTACGAGAGTATTTAGTTTAGTTTCTTATAGGACGAATCAACTCTAGAACGAACTTAAGAATGTAACTTTAGCCTATTCAATCTATGTTCTTCAATTATTTGATTCTAATATATTTACAGGCCCAAACGATATAGTTTATAGAGCATTGTGTATTGAGGTTATAACTTCACTTTTTATGCCATTATTCGTTCCTATAACTAAGTGACTGTTTAGTTCGACCGGTACGAGGTCAAATGTGGTGACTCAGAAATGAATATTCGTAGATTGTCATAACTTGAACAACTATTTATGCAAGGACCTATATTTTAAAAACTAAACTTAAGATACTATTTATAGACACTTATAAATAAGATTTATTACCTGCAATACTGTTGGCAGCAGTTCTACCAAAAACGACACATTCTAATAGAGATGAACCACCTAATCTATTAGCACCATGGACACCCCCAGATACTTCACCAGCAGCATATAAACCCTTAGCTAGTTGTTTACCATCCTTGTTAACAACTTCAGCATTTGTATTAATCTTAGCACCACCCATGGTAAAGTGGACTACTGGAGTAACTTCACCAATGAAAATTTCAGTAGATGAAGTGATTGAATCACCAAAATTTTTAGTAACTAATGGACGACCAAAAGCATCCTTATCATCTGTTGAGTATCTTGTTAAGTCCTTAGCAAATTCTTCGGCAGTAATTGGTAAGTTATATTCCTTAATAGCATCTTCTATAGTAACTTTTTGAATTAATTTCTTAAACATGTAGAAATCTAAGTTATTTTTTAGAACTTCATAAATACCTTGACCCATAACCAATAAGGCTACGTTATTTTCCTTTGGACATTGTGCTTGAATAGCTTGTGTGACGATATCTCTAGTAGTTAATTCATTGACAAACCTTTTACCAGTTGTTGGATTTAGTAAAATACCACCTAAACCTCTTAATGCTTCAGCACCTAAGAATTTCCAGCCAGCTGAACGATCTGTTGGATCGACTAAACCTGTTGGATGAACTTGAATTTGGTCCATGTCGATCATGTCTGCACCTAATTTTTCTAAAATTCTTTGACCATCACCAGTTGTTTGTGCACCATTAGTAGTTGGTAAATTGATCAACTCTGGAGCATATTTCTTTAACATATCCTTTGAGAAACCGAAACCGCCTGAACAGAAAACGACGCATGAGGTATCAATGGTGTGCATTTCACCCTCTTTATCTTCATATTTGACACCAGTAACGGAGTCGTCAGCAGCTACATCAATGTCAGTGACTTTGCTATCTAATTGAATCCTGACTAATTCTGGTTTAGTTTCTGCTAGATCCTTTAAATATTTGGATAGAGTAGAAATAATCTCGAAACCAGGTGGTAACTTACCAGACGATCTATGAGTTCTTGGAACTGAATGACCACCTAATTGAGCTAAAAGATCCAATTTTAGATCGAATTCACTTTGTAACCATTCAATTGCTAGATGAGAGTCCTTGGATAACTTATCCATTAATGGTTGTGAACCTTTACCCTTAGCAGATTTAACAGTATCGTTGAAGAATAATTCAGGAGTATCGTAAACCTTTTGTTCTTCTTGAATGGTAGTGTGAGCACCATTGATACCACTGGAAGCTTTAATAGAATTACCCCCAATAGAAGCAGCTTTGTCTATTAAGACAACTGGGATGTTGTGTGTTTTAACTAATTGGATAGCAGTGGCTAGACCAGCTAAACCGGTACCAATGATAACGACAGGTTTGGACATAATAAAGTAATTGAACGATGTATAATCTAGATATCTTGATTTTATAAAACAGGTTCAGATCTTCAAAGAAACACAAACAGGATCGTCACTTCCCAAAAAATTTTCACACTGCTTGCTTATATACTCTCGATTATTAATCTGACAAGATCGCTTCGCACCCCGTTGGTTGAATTCCGCATATTACATAACAAATTTACAGAGAATATACCGTAGAACAGATATACGTGCCTATAAAACGTAGGGTTGCTATTGGTAACATGCGACCGATCCACTCAATTAGTGAAGTTTGCATTCATAAGATATACGGTTACATACATTTACATATGTATAGACGTCACTAGTGGCTTCAACGAGGTGGAAAATTTGTTCTGTAACCGTGAAGGCGGAGTCTCGTTGTTTCTCGATGTAGTTTTAGTTGAATTGTGGATCGTAATACCAAAAAAATCGAACATATTCAGTCAACAGATGGTTATTCTGTTACTTTTTGTCCCTCCGCAATGGGGTGAGCAATACAATACGATTGAATAATGCTAGATTGTAAGCTCAACGATTCTCAAATGTATACGTTATATTGGATACGAGCCACGTGAAAAAAAAAAAAAATAATAATTATTATTATTATTATTATTATAATGCCATTTGATATTGTAAAGTGAAAAATTTATTATGTTGATAATGCCATGAATATATTTTTAATAGTTACTTGGGCAAGCTTAGTACTTGTAACCTTTAATCTCATGAATAGCGTTACCATGAACGTCAATTTCTGTTGATTCACTACGATAAATTTGAGTTGGACCATTTTGATCGAATGGATGTTCCTTTGCGTATTCAAAAGCTTCCAACAAAGCGTGTTTAACATTGTCTAATGATTCATCAGAGATTTGGTAATGGAAAGAAACTCTACCACCCATTAATCTAACATTATATTTTAAGCCTTTCTTAACTAAGACATCTGGGTTCATTTTCGCCTTTCTTAAATCAATAAAAACGAAATTTGTATCAGCTGGAGACTCTAATGGGATACCATGTTTTTTACAGAAATCAGCTAAGTTATGAGCTAATTTATGTGAGTATAATAATTTTGATTTCCAATCATCTTCAATATTGCATAAAGCCATACGAGCTATCATACCAGATTGTCTAATACCACCACCTTGTTGTTTTCTGAAATGGTTAGCCTTTTTAATAAATTTGAAATTGCCAACTAAAATGGAACCAATTGGAGCACCCATTGATTTGGACAAACAAATTGAAATTGAATCGAAAATTTCACCAAATTGTTTTAATGGAACTCTTGATTCGGCAACGGCATTCCAAATTCTAGCACCATCACAATGTAATTTCATACCATTTTCCATACACCAAGATTTAATTCTAATTAATTCTTCTAATGGATAAACAATACCATGTAAAGTATTTTCTAAAGAGATAACTTTGGTTGGAGCACCATGAATATCCCCATCATCTGGAACATAATGTGCTTTAATATCATCTAAAGTCATATAATTACCATTGGATGGAATAACTGGAACAACCATCGATTGGGATAAAATAGCTAAACCAGCTGCTTCATGTGTATAAACGTGAGCTCTGTAATCACATAAGATAGAATAAGGTGGTTGATACAAATGTGTTCTTAAGGCAATTTGGTTTGATAAAGTACCAGAGACACAGAACAAACCAGCCTCTTTACCTGACAACTTAGCAACTGTTTGTTCTAATCTAGCGGTATCAACATCTTCACCATAGACAGCATCACCGATAGAAGCATTTAATGCAGCTTTAATCATTTTTTCTGTTGGTGTAGTGAAAGTATCTGAGCGCAGATCATTAGCAGCTGTCAAATACTCTTCTGGTAAATCCATATCTTTGATTTCTTTAGACATTTTTTGTAAAATGTAGTGGGTATATACTTATATAGTGAACAAGAAAGAAATACAGTACAACGTAATGAAATGAAATAAAATAAAATAAAAATATCTGAATCAAACGCTATGCTATATATATATAGATATATATGTGACTCAAGTAAGCCGTAAACGAAACGTAAACGCAACGAAAGAATGAGAACAATACCACACCCACCCACTGGACAGACGTGAGCACAATACTGCTTAAATGATCATTTTGACAGCGTCTATAAACAGGGCCCAACCTCCAGCATTCTCACCGTTGATTACTAAGACGATACACTTACCGTTCCTCACCAGACCAGTAATCTCCGACCAGAGCCTAGGCAGAGATCGGGGACTCGCTAGGCAGAAAAAAAACCGGTGCCTCTCCAACGGTGAGTCAGAAACGAAAAAATAACCCGATGAGCTAATTTTTTTATTTATTTTTCGCGGAGGTTGCCGAATGAGGGAATATCCGCCGAATACGATTAGGGTGCGTGATAACCTTGTTAGGGTTGTGTTCGTACGAAGTTATGTAGTTTTTTCTCAATTTTATTGTCCTGACCTCATTTGAATGGCAACTGGTAGTTAAGTGGATAGTGGTAAGGGTGAAACAATGGTCCAGAGATAGTTGAACATAATTGAACATATTGAACATACTTGAACATGCCGCCTCCAACTAATAATAAGGCTAACGACCAAAGACTGGAGTTTTTGAGGACGATTGCAGAGAAGAACATTCTTAAACATCCTCTACGGAAAACATTGATTGAGAACCAACAACAAAAATCGAAGAAGAAGTTGTATAGAAGACATAAAGGTGCCAGACAATTGCTTTCAGAAGAGACTAAAAGAATAAATGCTATCCTAGAACAAGAGCAAACTAAATACGATGAGGATAATACTTACAAACGTAAAACACCAAGAGTAACTTTTTTCAATGTATCTGCACCGCCATCAATTAAACCAACTAAGAATTATTGTGATATAACAGGTTTGAAAGGTCCGTATAAATCACCAACAAACAATGTCAGATATCACAACTCCGAAATCTACCAGTTCGTGGTCAAACCAATGGCCCCAGGAGTAGATCAAGAGTATCTAAAACTAAGAGGTGCGAATTTCGTACTAAAATAATAGTAATGATCGCGCAAGAAATATTACTGCACATACACATATAATTACATATATGTCCCTATAACCATTAATAAATTTATATTCATTTATTTCATATATTTCATATATTTCAATTTTTTTATACCGTTGAGATTCGTTTCTTGCCTTTCACTTTGAACTTTTCATCTGAAAAAAAAAAAAAAAAAAAAATGTAAATTGGAAAATAACACTATATAAACAGATATAACAAGGATTTTTAAATTTTACACAAACAACACAGTTATACGGGGCAATAAATATAATATCCTAAGCACCTGTGATGCTATTATACTCATTTTGCACTCTAATTGCTGCATTATGGCTGTCATACAGGCTTTATAAAATTTTAACAATACCTATACTAAAGATAGTATCAAACTTAAATATAACTACACCACCCGCAATTAAAGCATCTATTGATAAAATTTCTAGCAATTCAATAACTGTTCATTGGGAAAATGAACCATCGGATATAAAAATTTCGCATATTTCACATTTTCTCTTGTATTTAAATAATATTCAATTAGCAATTTTCCCAAATGATCCAAATTCAGCCTACACATGTTGCTTAATTTCTGGTTTAAATCCACAAGAACAATATCAGTTAGATTTTGTTACAATTAATGACACGGGATTTATCAATAAATTACCTTCAATATATTGTATGACAAAATCAACAACAAATGAAAAAAATTTAGAAGATTCCAATGATTCGTTAGATCAGATTATTGATTTAGATAATCCTCAACAACCAAATGAGGAATTGATCAGTTCTCCTAACACTTCGAAGACAAGAAAATGGAGACGTAATACTGTATCATCGGTTAACCAACCAGATGTTATTTTAAATTATGTAACATCCTCAAATATACCATCTTATACGAATCTAACAAAATTGCAAGACCTAGAAGGTTACTCAATTGATGATTTGAAAAAAATTTTGATTTGTGCCCAGGAAGATTTACATGAAGTATTAGTACAACAAACCACATCGATCCAAGATTTTCAAGACACTAAATTAAATTTAGAAATGGAACTGGATAATTTGAAAACTCACTGGTCACATGAAATAGAATTCAAGAAATCAATTAAATCAAATATTAAATCTTTGGAAAATGCAAAATTACTATCAGATTTGAAGTTTGAGAAAACAAATCAAAAAATTGAAGCTATTGATACTAAAATTAAGAAAATGAATCAAGATATTGCAAATTGGGAAACCAATGAATATGATAATTTAGATCGAGATAAAATAAATGATAGATATAATACACTATTTGAAGAAAATGATGCAGAAATTTTAGACTTATCTAAAAAAATCAAACATTTGCAACAGGATATTGCAAATCAAGAATTGGCGAATAAAAAACTGAATACTTTGAAGAGATCTTCCTCGTCTACCATTATTATGGAGCAAAGTACCGAACAGTCTCCTGGCAATACAGGTGAATCGCAGCAACAAGTATCTACGATCTTGAAAAAAATTAATGATTCTACCTCAGAGAAGACTGGTTTATTGAACAATGGTTGTGAAAACTACCTGTCTAAATTGAACCAAAATAGTCCAATTGTCAAACTTGTAAAGGAACAAGTCCGCATCGACCAGGAATTCGAACAAAAATGGAAAACTAAAAAGGTTAAGCTGATAAAAAGAATTAAATCCTTAGAAAATAAATTTAATGATGCAAGCATGAATAACAAACAATTGAAAACAGAATTATTTGCCCAACCATATCAACAACCTGGTGATTCTCCATCCAAAATCATTCCAATTATGTCAACCTCCTCCTACAATTCCTCCAGTATAAATCCAACATTCAGTAATCCAGATTCCCAAACAATGCCATCTGTAGAGGCTGGAAACTTCAATCAACAGAATATTAATATGAACAGCGATAGAATAATTAATCCATTATTATCTGCATTTAATATATCTGTATCAAATGAGACATCTGTTTCAAATGTTCCAATTGATCATAAAATAGCCGACGATTTCAATATGTTAGCCACATCACCTAATATGAATCAATCGTCATTTCTAAACCCACTATCAATTAACAGTAGTAATAGTATTGATAATAGTGAGTCGATACAGGGCATGTCTACTTTCTCTCGTGGTGTTCCAACAACCGCTATGACGGAGACTATCGCAGCTCCTACATTCCCTTGGAGTGTTGCCAACCAGCAAACACCTACCCAACAGAATGTACCATCTTCGAAAATCGATTATGATAATGGATTTGAATACGATTATGCTAACCATCTAATCACTGGCCTAGAAAATATGATATATGATGAAAATGAAAACTCTGACAAGATAAGTAATTATTCCAGGGCTTATACAAATGATCAATTGGATAGTTACTGGACAACTCAGAAAGACTATAGCAATGGATCTATATTACCTCAGAGGCATGTCAACATTAATTCAACTAATACAAGCAATAATGCAATATTTCATAATGATTTTTCGCCTTCTAATCCTCCAGCTCTCTCTTACACGAATGATTTGAATGTTCCATTATCTTCATCTCCACTTCCTGGACATACTCAAGAAATTATTAGTCATACACCAAATACTTCAATTAATTTAATACAACCACAGAGTCTTCTAGCAGCTACCTTGAATGACCCAAATACGTTATCTCCACTCAATGATAACTTGTCTATGTTCAAATCTGAATCAGCCTCAAGAAATACAATGAATGGCAACATTTCAGGTACGGATGCACTGTTTTCATCGAATCAACCATTATCACCAAGTTCGTCACAGTATATGGCCGGTGCTATTCAGGGCTCACAATTATTAGGTTATAACCAATCAAAGCATGCATTATCACCACAAATTTTGAATAGAACCATAAATTCTGAGCTGTTATCGAGTGCCACGACCACTCCACAACAGGTTGACAAAGATGATACTTTTACGGCAATTACTTCCTCTCAACCGAATGATGATAAGCGTGAGACATTATTCCATTCACCATCATTTAATTTTATTTGGCATACAACTGAATCCCCGTCAAAAAACTTTCGTAAGAAATCTAATAATGGCATACCCAATTTAATTGCATCACCTACTAAATCTGATGGGAATGAACATGTGTATTCTCATTCGCCAAAATCAAAAATTAGTGACAGTGGCCAGACACACAAGAGGAACAAAAGTTCTGGAAGTGTATCAAGCTGGGGCAACAGACTATCATTAAAGAGTCGTCAATCCATAGCATCGACTGTAATTGAAGATATGGATAGTGTGGACGAAACCAATCAGGATTCTAACAATAAGGATACTAATAGTACGCCGTCCAAAAAGACCGGTTCAAGCAGCAGAAAGATTTCAAGGCTCTTATCAAGAAGTGGAATGAATAATCTGTTTAAACTACCAAGTCATGACACCCAACAATCTACTTAGCATACAAGAAAAATACATAATAATCATTACTTTCAAATTTGTACATATATAAATGTAATTTTCACATGAGCATTGAGGCAAGTTATAGATAGACATACATATAAAATACTTATTTATTTAAATACTTCATCAATATATATGGCTATTGTTGAATATGATTTCAATTATTTTGAGCCCCAGCTTAGGGTTTACGCGATGCGCAAAAATTTCACCAAAGAATTTTCTATTGCCTACTGAATATTATTTGTACTAATAGTGATAATATTTTGATTTATATTGATTTAGTAATTTATTGATATACTTTAAGTCTTATTAGAAATAAGAAGACCGACAGGAAAGCCGTAAATTTATAAATATGGCTCCGTTGTTAAGAAACTACCGATTTTTAATCGGTGCATTCGCCGTTGTTATGTTGTTCTTTTTAATTAAAACGTCAACAACAGTTGGTTCGTCAATGGAAATAGCTAAAAATATTGCTGCCGGTATAAATCGTCCAGAAAATCCACCAGAATTTTCTACATTACCTGTGGATTCTAAACCTGGGTATATTTCTGATTCCAAAACAGAAAATAGCAACTCTGATGTTGCTAATGCGATCAAATTACAAACCGAACAGGCAAACAATGTAAATTCTAAATGTGATAAGGATCATCAATATGTTGTGATGGTTGATGCAGGTTCTACTGGTTCCAGAGTTCATGTTTATGAATTTGATGTTTGCTCTCAACCACCAGTTTTAATCGAAGAGACTTTTAAGATGTTAAAACCAGGTTTATCTTCTTTTGATACCGATGCCGTTGGTGCAGCCGCCTCTTTAGATCCATTATTAGAAAAAGCATTAGAAGTCATTCCACAAGATAAGAGAGGTTGTACTCCCATTGCTGTCAAGGCTACTGCTGGTTTAAGATTGCTAGGTGAAGCGAAGAGTTCCAGAATCTTAGAACAAGTCAGAACCCATTTAGAGCAAGATTACCCATTCGCTGTTGTTGAAGGTGATGGTATTTCTATTATGAGTGGTGATCAAGAAGGTATTTATGCTTGGATTACAACAAACTATTTATTAGGTAATATTGGTACCGATGAAAAGATTGCCACTAGTGCTGTTTTCGATTTAGGTGGTGGCTCTACTCAAATTGTTTTTGAACCAACATTCCCACCTAATGAAAAGATGATAGATGGCGAATATCATTACGATTTAAATTTCGGTGGTCATGATTATTCGTTATATCAATTTTCTCATTTAGGTTATGGTTTGATGCAAGGTAGAAATAAAATCAATTCTGTTTTAATCGAAAATGCTATTAAGAAAGGTAAGATTATTAGAGGGGATAATGCAAAGACACATGAATTATCAACACCATGTTTACCACCAAATGTTACTGCCAAAAAAGTTTCAGTTGAATTAGCTGATGGTTCTAACTATATCGTTGATTTCAAGGGTCCAAAGGTTCCAGCAGGTGCACAATGTAGGTTTTTAGCTGATCAAATTTTACACAAGGACGCTTCATGTACTGTTCCACCATGTTCATTTAATGGTGTCCATCAACCATCATTAGTTCGTACCTTTAAAGAAACTAACGATTTATACATCTTCTCCTATTTCTATGACAGAACACATCCGTTAGGTATGCCATTATCCTTTACTTTGAATGAATTATTAGATTTAACCAGAATGGTTTGTAATGGGGAAGAAGTTTGGGAAAGTGTCTTCGGTAATTTAGGTGATTCCCTTGGAGAGTTAAAAGAAGATCCACATTTCTGTCAAGATCTATCCTTTGAAGTTTCTTTATTACATACAGGGTACGATATTCCATTACATAGGGAATTAAAAACTGCACAAACCATCGCTAACAATGAATTGGGTTGGTGTTTAGGTGCTTCCTTACCATTATTAGAAGGTGATAATTGGGACTGTAAAATTTCCAAATTGAATTAGGTTGTGAGAACTGTATATAATTCCTAAAACAATACATACAATGATAAAGTCTCTATGTAATATAATATGAAGCAAATTAATCATATATCCCATTTGATAACTCTAAACAAATAAATAACTAGATTAAAATAGTAAATAATATACTATTAAAATATACTAAATATAGAATATCATTCAAAGTATTATCACGTGATACTTTTAATATTGAAAATTTTATGTGAATCAGTGGGATTGTAATTTTACTAAGCGGCGAAGCGCTGAAATTTATAGAGAGAAGGGGTGTGAGCAACTTAGACAACTAGTTTCTCTTTCCTGGATAAGAAGAGATATAACTGTTATTCTCTGTATAATTATACTAATTACTCAGTGTTGAAGTTTGTTTTTGTTTCAAGAAGGTATTATATTTCCGAGGTCAGGATATTTAAAGTGCTAAAACTTGACTAATTGATATTTTTAATTCTGACGTAAGGTCTTACTTAACAACCAAATCATTATAAGTGAATTTCAACAGGACATGTACGAGGAAAAAAATTCGATGGAGGTTGAAAAAGTGAATAAGTATAAAAAAAATAAAAGCAATACTCAAGATTTAGATGATATCTCATCTACACCTTCTGGCATAACTTTTGATACTAGGGGAAGTGTGGGAACAGATTCAACTACATCATCAGATCCAAGTAAAAATGATCATTATAAATATGATAGAGTTGAGACCTTGAAACTTCTAAACTCCTCAGGTTGCAATCAATCCACACCAACTTTCCATTTAGGAAATGATGACATAGCTGTGGAAGATGATGAAACCGGTGAAAAAGCTCTTTCCAATATCGAATCTGCCAAAGAAATGATAAGAAAATTATCGTGTAATACTACAACTCCGAATCTTAAATCAAGTAAAAGCCATTATGAATTTGCATCAACTGCATATGGTGTCAGAATGTTGAATAAAGATATATCAAATGCAAGAGTAAATCTAAATGTGGAAAATTTAATACTGGTTACCAAATTAAACGATATATCATTAGTATTTTTAACTAGAGAATTGGTGGAATGGTTGTTGAGAAATTATCCAAAAATGACAGTATATGTAGAAGATGTTTTCAAGACATCCGAACAATTTGCTGCGGCTGAATTATGCGTTGACTCAAGGTGTAAACAGTCAAGAATTAAATATTGGAATGATGAATTTATTCGAAACAACGATACTTTTTTCGATTTATGTATTACATTAGGTGGGGACGGTACGGTATTATTCGTTTCATCATTATTTCAGAAGCATGTTCCACCAACGATTTCTTTCTCCCTAGGTTCATTAGGTTTCTTAACAAATTTTAACTTCGAAGACTTTAAATCAGATCTATCTGTGGTGCTAAAAGATAAAGTAAAGACAAATTTAAGAATGCGATTACAGTGTAAAATTTATCGTAGACATGAACCTGAAATTGATCCAGAGACTGGTAAGAAAATCTGTTTCATCGAATTCGTTAGTGAACATCAAATCTTGAATGAAGTTACCATAGATAGAGGTTCAAGTCCATTTTTATCAATGTTAGAATTGTATGGTAATGGTTCATTATTAACGGTTGCACAAGCAGATGGTTTGATCGTAGCTACTCCAACTGGTTCCACCGCGTATTCATTAAGTGCTGGTGGTTCGTTAGTTTATCCTACCGTTAATGCTATATCGGTAACCCCAATTTGTCCACATACGTTAAGTTTTAGGCCAATTATTCTACCAGAAAGTATGACACTAAAGATTAAGGTTTCTATGAAGGCTAGAGGTGGTGCATGTGTTGCATTTGATGGTAAGAGTAGGGTTGAATTGGGAAGAGGTGACTTCATTACAATAGAATCCAGTCCTTATATTTTCCCAACAGTTGAAGCATGCCCAACCGAATTTATTGATAGTATTAGTAGATCATTAAATTGGAATGTTAGAGAAGAACAAAAATCATTTACACATATGTTGTCTACTAAGAACAGAGAAAAATTTGCTACAGAATTATGCAATATTAGTGATAGTAGTGAAGATGAATACATTATCGAAAAGAAATTAAGCTCCACTTTAGGAAATATTAAATTAATCAATTCAGATAGTGAATCCTCTGCGTCGATTGACAACGAAATTGACACCCCAGGTGAAATTAGAGTGATACGAAAGAAATATGTTGCTGGTAGCAGCAATCTTGGAAACTAGCAGCAGACTAAAAATAATAAAAAATAAAATAAAATAAAATAAAACGGTTCATTACCCGCAACTGTCCTAGATTTTAATAAATTTTAAATACCATAATAAGTAATTACAACTAATTATATCGTAGAACAAATTGTCACGAATGAAAAAAAACAAGGCACCACTACTCTATAGATAAATATAGTAAAAAAAAAATAATATATCCTATCATGTAACAATGCTGCACAATGAAAAAAAAGTTTTTCTTTTCAGTCACTGCTGCAAATCTCTACATACATAATATTTTTTTTTTAGCATGGACTGTAATTCATTCGTTTTCGTTAAGCACAATGGTTCCGATTTTTTTGCCATACGATTTCAAAACTGTTTCAAACAATGTTCGTAGCCTCTCAATGAAACTTTCAATTTCATTAATACGATATAAAAAAAAAAATGCCAGTAGTGGATACTGTCCTCCGTCACTTCTTTGAGTTCATGCAATGTTACACCAAATATTGTAAAAAAAAAGTATTTTAGTATGCGAAGGTTGCTTCGAGCAGCACTAATTATTATCCCGAATAGGAAATGAAATGGAAAAGCTAAACGCGAATTGCAGTTGAAACGGGAAATAGTAGTTTCTCGAGGAATACGAAATTGGATAAAATTGACGAGATGGTCAAGATGATGTATAAATAGACGAGGTTTTTATAGTATGCCAAAAAAATTTTGTTAATTTAGGAATTTCAATTTAATATATATTTAATATATACTATTATTACTAATTATAATAAATTATAAATATTTAAAGATTGAATATGCAATTTATAATAGGTTTATTTTGCATAATTGCAACTGTTGCTCGCGTGAGTGCATCTGATATCTATTATTGTAATTCTACTGTTTCCTGCCCAGAAGAATACCCGTGTTGTTCTCAATATGGTACATGTGGTACTGGTTATAATTGTATGTCCAATTGTAATCCAATGTTTTCTTATTCATATGACGCATGTTTACCTGAACCAGTTTGTAAAGATCTTTCAACTAAATTCGATAACTACACTTCTAAAGTTGCTGAAATTACCACTTTCTTAGGTAATGTTAGTGACGTTGATTGGTTATACACCGGTACTATTTTGGATTACGATGATGAAAATTCCATGATTTTAGCTATGCCACAATATTCAGGTGGTTCTGTATTAACTTCCGCAAGAGATGTCTGGTATGGTAAGGTTAGTGTTAGAATGAAGACTTCCCATTTAGCTGGTGTTATTACTGCTTTTATTCTATTCTCCGGTGTTGAAGATGAACTTGATTATGAATGGGTTGGTACCGATCTTGATGTCTCTCAAACAAATTACTACTTTGAAGGTACTTTAGATTACGGTAAAAGTCATAATATTACTGAAATTGGCATGGACAGTTTCGACGATTACCACATTTATGAAATTGACTGGCATGAAGAATACACTACTTGGTCTGTCGATGGTGTTGTTGGTAGAACTTTATACAGAAACGAGACTTGGAATGAAACTCTACAGGCTTACAAATATCCACAAACTCCATCTAGAATTCATTTATCTATCTGGCCAGGTGGTAACTCTACTAATGCTCCTGGTACCATTGCTTGGGCTGGTGGTGAAATTAACTGGGACGCTACAGACATAACTGATCCAGGTTACTACTATGCTATCATTAACGAAGTCAATGTTACTTGTTACGATCCTCCAAGTGGCACTATTAAGAACGGTACCGAATCTTACAGTTTCATGAGTGGTGATTCATTCTTAGGTAGTAATGTTATGATCAGTAACAAAAGATATGTGCTGGGTTCCTCTAAAGGTACTGGTTTAGATCTTGATGCTGGTGTCAGCAGTGTTTCTTCTGCTACAACATCACAAACCTCTACATCAACCAAATCTTCTTCTACTTCAACTCACAGTACCGACTCTTCATCTAGTCAACAATCTACTACAAGTGTTGGTTCATCTTCAGCATCCTCAGCATCCTCAGCATCTTCTAGATCAGCTTCTTCAAGCAGTTCTCGTGTATCATCCGCCAATTTAGGTTCGTCCTTACAACTTAATAAAATTGTTGGGCTCTTTAGTATTTTCTTTGGTTTAATCTTTTAAACTAATCACTAACCACTAAATTGTAACAACATTTATGTATACATATATAGTCTTGCACATATTATAATTATTAAATAAAGAGTAAAAAAATAAAGACAATTATAAAAAAAAAATAAGAATGAGATTAGAATAAATAAATTTTATGAATATATACAAGAAGTCACTACCATGATGATATTTGATGTATTTTTCTAAAAAAAGAAATTGGATGGTTGAAATTAGTCATTAGAAACATTAAAATACTATTATTTGGTAGCTTCTTTCATATATGCAATAATATCCTTTCTGTCCTTTTCTTTCTTTAAACCACCGAAAGCCATTTTGGTACCAGGAATATATTTCTTTGGGTTAGTTAAATAGTCAGACATTGTTTGTTCATTCCATTCGACATTCTTTTTAATATTAGCATCGGTATAAGAATAACCTTCAGCTTTACCAGACATACGACCAAAGACACCGTGTAAATTTGGACCGACTTTATTTGGTTCACCGGCCCCTATGGTATGACATTGTAAACATCTAGTTTTAAATAGAGTAGCACCTTTCTTCGAGTTACCTGCTTCAGTAGATTTTTCGTTTGCCATTATGTTTTATTGTTATATTACGTTATTTTGTTTTAATTATACTATATAAGTTTCTAATGGAAAAGTAATTTATAAAGAAACAGGATGGCGATAACAACTTGGAAGAATCAAAACAATTATTGTGTCCTTAAAATATGCAAATCTCACATCAACAAAAAAACGATATATATGCACATATTAATGATGCCCTCTCCCTAATAAATGAGCTATCCACGCAATAACTAGCGAACAAGGGTGAGAGATCCTCCCGTCAAAGACAACAACGACATTTCCACAAAGTATATCGCCAGCATCCATCGCAGAGACTGAGAAGCGTCTTGTTGAACCTGTAGAAGACAATACTTTACAGTACCAGTGAGGGGTAATACAGGCTCCATCGGCCTCTGCTTCTTTTATCTCCGTGACATATCAAGATCTACTTTTTTCACTACGGGGCTACAGGGGGTTACACTACGGTTTTGCCTGTGAGATTTACTATTTTGGAAGTCTCGAGGCCCCGAGAAGTTATTTCTGTGGCACGTGACTGTGAAGGAGAAGCAGTGAAAAATTGTTTTGAACTACTGGATGGGATGAGCATTGGTCTCCATTTATAAACGATAATAAGAGGTTTAGCGCTTCTCTAGTCAGAGTTACTTAGGCTTTGGTATAGGTTCGTTGCAGTGTTTGAAAAATGATCCCTAAGGTTTTATTGCTGGATATTGAAGGTACTGTGTGTCCGATTTCATTTGTTAAGGATCAGTTATTCCCATATTTTGCGAAACAAGTTCCACAAATAGTTCAAAATATTGATTCCCAAGATGTTGTCATCAAGGAGTTGTTATCAAAATTCCAATTGGATGATAAAGATGCATTGATTAAGCATATATTGGGTTTGGTCGAAGCTGATATCAAGGACCCTATCTTAAAACAATTACAAGGTTACATTTGGGCAGAAGGGTATCGTTCTGGTAAAATTAAAGCACCTGTGTACGCTGACGCCATTGATTTAATTAAAAGAAGCCCTCATGTTTATATTTATTCCAGTGGTTCAGTGAAAGCGCAAAAATTGTTATTTGGTTATGTTGCCGATGACAACGAATCATCTATGGATCTAAATAGTTACATTAAAGGATATTTCGATATCAATACATCTGGGATAAAAATTGATTCTTCCTCTTACGTAAATATCTTGAAGGATATTGGCATGATAGAACATCCAGAGCAAGTATTATTCTTAAGTGATAATCCAAAGGAATTAGATGCAGCAAAACAAGCTAACGTTACAACAGGTTTAGCTATACGAGAAGGTAATGCTCCTGTACCAAATGTTGAAGACTATACAACTTATACTGACTTCGCAAATTTATAAGGGCTTATATATATATAGTTTGTTTGTTTTCTTAATACAGGAAAAAAAGTTTTATTATTTTACGCAGATAAAGTTTTAATAAAATTAAAATCTGATGATAATTATATATAAATGAATAGAGACAGACAGATATTTGAAAATTGATGAAATTGCGTATGTTTATAATATTGGTTAACAATCTACTCGCCTAAAATGAGCGTGTTTAGTAAATTAATTGAATACAAATGAATGAATTAACTAAGACTTAATTTTCTTGATAATCGGTGAAAAGCATGTTAGCAGCAATTTCTTCATTCTTATCACATGCAAAATATACTTGGATAACTAAAGTACGTTCAAAACCTAATTCACAAAGACGTAAAATTGCTTGTTCATCTTCTTCTGAAATTTCAAGGTTAAATGGACTATCATTAGCTTGATCATCTATATTTCCTGTTGTAACATCACTGTTAGCAATACCACTAGTACCACTAGTTGTACTTCCTATATCTAAGTTTGCAAAATCTTGTAAATTATCTCCAACGGCATCTAATAACATTGAAATGAAAATTTCTGGGTTAGCCATAATTTGTTCACGTAATTGTGGATATCTTGTACTTAGATTTTCTAACAATGGAGCTAAAGCTTCTGGATTACCGGAAACAACTTGTCTTAATGCCATTAAATCTTCCATAGTTAAACCGATTGAACCTGGAGCACCAGTCGCGTCTCCAGCACCTGGAATACCTGCACCGGTAGCAGCAGAAGAACCAGCATTATTACCGGAGCCTTGTGCTGCTTGAGCAAATAAGTTATCCTCATCAACTTCATCGTCTACTTCATTATTACCATTTGTACTTGTAATATCACTAATAGCTTCCTCTTGAGATTGTTCTTGAGATGGTGCTTGTTGTAAATTTTCTGGAATACCCATTAATAAATATTCAACGGCTCTATCAGGGTTATTAAATGCTACTCTTAATGCTCTTTCGACTTGATCTCTTTCGTAACCCATTTCCATAATTCTTTCAACAGTTTCATTACGTTGGGTTCCTACGACAAAACCAGCAGAAGAAGCATTTTCAGTGTTTAATTCACCTGTGGTTTGTTCATTTTGTGTAATGCTTTCATTATTTGTTGCATTTGTTTCCACGGTACTAGTAGTTGTTGGAGTAGTTGTATCTGGTGCTTGTGTTTCTGATGATAATTCATTTGTTACTGGAGTTGATTCATTTTGTCTATTTGTTGATTCAGTTATTTTTGTTACAGTTGATTTTTTTTTAGATATCATCATTATAACTTGATCACCATCTTTTAAACCTGAGTCATTCAAAGTTTTTGAATCTTGTAAAACTTTACCAGAAAAGATTAATTTGATTTGATCGGGTTCACATGATTGTGATTGTGATAATTGAGTCTTTGCATCTAAGACAGAATTTGATAGATCTAAATCTAAATTAGTTTTCTCCTTTTTAAAATTTTTGAAAGTAATGCTTACCATTGTAAAAATTTTATATTCTAAAATACCAGATGGACTTCGTAGTTATAATAGATAATGCGTTTTAAAAATGCTATAGTTGATGAAAAGAAGAAAAAATAGAAAAGATAGAAAAAAATATTTATGAAAAAATAAAAATAATAAATACAATTGAAGTATCTTTTCTCCTTCTGTATTTTTTAACTTGTCTCTTTAGTGTTTATTGTAGTTACGATTCAAAATCAATAATTCTATTTACTTTTACACGCATACTCACTAGCCTTTTTAGTGTTAAATGTTGGTTTTTTTTAGCGGTGGTTGACACTTCATTTTTTTTTTTCTCAAAGAATTCAATTACATTTCTTTTTTCGTCGGCAAAGAAAAAAATTGCCACACACGCTACCCGGTTGCTACCGTGTGATACGATAATCAATTTGTTTTTCAAAAAAAAAATCCCCGTCTCACTTTCCACGGCGGTAGGTGATCGTTTAGTACGTGAGGAAATTTAACGGGGTGAGTGTGGGTACTTGGACAAACAAGATGTACGATGCCGAAAAAAAAAGATATCGGCCAATCCGTTTAGCGATTTCCAATCGGTGACAAGATATCGGTGTAGTTGATCCAAAAGAAAGAGGGCTTCCACATAGAGCGCGCAGTGAAGTGATTTTTTTCTGGAGAAGACCGCGTTATCCTGGATTCCAGTTACAGGCAAGCCCTTGTTCTCTTTGAACATTAGTAGTTGGCGCTAATTAACATTTTGAACATTTTGAACCATTTGAACTCTCTTTATGCGTGGTATTGTTGTGTGTAGGGGTTTTGGGTGTACAGGAAAGAAAAAGAGCAAGAGAAACAAACAGAAAGAGAAGTAGCCCTTGTGTAATGCGGTGAAATCTGTAATGGAAAATAATAATATAATTTGTAATGATAAAAATAACATCAGATTTTAATATTCCCCAATTTCTGAAAACTGTATATATATGAGTGTTCTGCTACATATGTTCTATTAAAATTATTATGTTTTTAAAATAAACGCTGTTTTCTCATGACCAGTCTGTTAACCGCTGGCTTCTGGATCTCTCTTGCACAACCCTAGATTTGCCCCCAACAAAAAAACATCAGATTACCCTGCCTACACACCCAAACCCTCTTAACCCTAGTTTTTCATTGTCTCGGCCCACCCCCTCTAAAAATTATCGGACAGACGACAACAAACGCGCAGAAACTTCCTCTCTCTCTCTCTCCATGGGCGAGCATTAGCCAAAACACACTACACGCGTTTATTACAGCCCTTTTTAATTCTTGTTTATTAATATTACCTGCGTAACTTTTCAGGGATACAATCTTGGTCGACCCAAAAAAATCATCGCATCGGTTGGTCTGTTTTTGTAAAAAAAATAATTTAACGGTTTAAAAATACTCCATGGGCCCACTTGGGCCCACTTCTGTCTCAGTGAGTGATTGAATTTTAATTGAGTTACGATTTGAGTTGTAACGGGGAATAGTAGGAAATAGGAAAAGAAAAAAAATTTTCCTTCTTTCATTGAATCAAATCGTTTCTGAATCGTTGTGAAAAATATCTACCATTTTGGAATTGTTATAAAGGGTACAGGTTTTCAACAAAATTTCTATATTTTCTTGTTTTCATTCCTTATTTAATTTTTATTTAATTTTTATTTAATTTTTATTTATTTGATAGAAACCAATCAGGATTAATCCAATTCATATTCACTACAACACATATATATAATTCACAATGTCTGACGAAGAACAACAAACTTTTGAAGTTGCCGATGCCGGTTCTTCCGCTACCTACCCATTACAATGTTCCGCTTTAAGAAAGAACGGTTTCGTTGTTATTAAAGGTAGACCATGTAAAATTGTTGATATGTCAACTTCTAAGACCGGTAAGCACGGTCACGCTAAAGTTCATTTAGTCGCTGTTGATATTTTCACCGGTAAGAAATTAGAAGATTTATCCCCATCTACTCACAATATGGAAGTTCCGGTCGTTAAGAGAACTGAATTTCAATTATTAGATATAGATGACGGTTTCTTATCCTTAATGACCATGGATGGTGAAACCAAGGATGATGTTAGAGCACCAGAAAATGAATTAGGTGAATCTATGCAAGCTTCTTTCGATGAAGGTAAAGATTTAATGGTTACTATTATCTCTGCCATGGGTGAAGAAGCTGCTATTTCCTTTAAGGAAACCGCTAGAGCTGATTAGATTTTATTAAAATTTAATTTTTGGTATTTCACTATCATTTTGATTGAAATTCTATGTATTTTTTTTTAAAGCATCTCATAATTTTCTCCGCATTATATAATATTTA
Source organism: Kazachstania kunashirensis (assembly GCA_003708465.2). NCBI lineage: Eukaryota > Fungi > Ascomycota > Saccharomycetes > Saccharomycetales > Saccharomycetaceae > Kazachstania > Kazachstania kunashirensis. The sequence goes on from PPOH02000234.1 coordinate 293,332, forward strand.
CTAAAATAACTATTTCAATAATATTATTATTTATTTTATCATTATGTTTTAATATAAATTTTTTACTGGATTTTCATTAAACTACTACTTTAACTTCCAAAAATTACCAATAAGGGGGTGAGGTGAACACAAAAATATTTTTTATTTTACCTTTTGTTCAGTTTATACAAATTTCAGAAACTGTATTTACTACTATATAAAATAAACAATATTTTCAAAAGTGGTAAAAAAGTAATTAAAATATTCTTGAACTAATATAATAACAACACACACACACACACAGCAGTAGTATTACTCTCAATTACATATATAGTATTTTTGTTTTACATCATTTTACTTTAACTCTATACAAGAAAAAACCCTCACAAACGTTTCTACTCCCTTCGAAACAGAACACACACCTACAAAATTCTTAATACATAGTAAAAAAAACATTAGCATGCAACCAACAGATACATATGAACAGTTTTCAATTCAATAATTTCACTGTTTATTTGCAATAATGAACATTTTGCAATTAGATTTCCGTTTCGGGAAACACACGAGAAAAAAAAAATAAAACGACGATCAAGACCGTTAATAATTCTTGAGACACCATTTTATCGAAAATAATTTACAATCATAAAGAACTTATCTTACCATATCCAATAGCTATTTCTAACCGCTCTACTCAGACCATATACATTAACCATGGATCAATCTACGTTTAATGGTACAGGTACTGAATACGATTTAGATAGAAATCAAGCTACCGCACCAGATGCTGTCTTTACCGATAGAGTTCGTAGATTTCAAGAATTTTTAGATACTTTCTCTGTTTACAAAGATCAAGTTAGAGAGATTCAGTTATATAACAATAATCCGGACGACCATACATCTTTAGATGACGACCTTTATGATCATGCAAAAGACTTCGAAGAAGATAATATTAATAAAAAACCAACATCAAATAAAGCTTTACAAATTTTACCTCAAAGAATTACTATATCATTGGATGATTTAAGAGAATTTGATAGAACATTTTGGATTGGTATCCTAATGGAACCTGCTTTCTTCGTTCCACCAGCTGAAAAAGCATTGTCTGAAATGGCAAGTGCATTGGATGAAAATACAAATAGAAATTTTAGAAGTCTTCAAGCAGGCACTCAACCTTGGCGTTTATCATTTAAGGGTTCTTTCGGTTCTCATTCTTTATCCCCCCGTACATTGAATTCTGAATTCTTAAATAAATTAGTTTCAATTGAAGGTATTGTTACAAAGACATCTTTAGTTAGACCAAAATTAATTAGATCTGTTCATTATGCAGAAAAGACTGGTAGATTCCATTACAGAGAATATACAGATGCAACCACTACTTTAACAACACGTATTCCAACCCCAGCTATCTACCCAACTGAAGATACCGATGGTAACAAATTAACAACTGAATACGGTTATTCTACATATCTGGATCATCAACGTGTAACAGTACAAGAAATGCCAGAAATGGCACCAGCTGGTCAATTACCAAGGTCTGTTGACGTAATTCTAGATGATGATTTAGTCGATAAGACAAAACCTGGTGATAGAGTTACAATTGTTGGGGTTTTCGTTTCTCTAGGTGGTGGTGGTATGAATCAAAACGACTCAAGAGGTTTTAATGGTTTCAGAACTTTAATTATCGGTAACACTGTTTATCCATTACATGCAAGATCTACTGGTGTTGCCGCTAAACAAACTTTAACAGATTTCGATATTAGAAATATTAACAAATTATCCAAAAAAAAAGATATCTTTGATATTTTAGCACAGTCACTAGCTCCATCTATTTATGGTCATGAACATATTAAGAGAGCAATCTTACTAATGTTGATGGGTGGTGTTGAAAAAAATTTAGATAATGGTTCACATTTGAGAGGTGATATTAATATTCTTATGGTGGGTGATCCATCTACAGCTAAATCACAACTATTAAGATTCGTGTTAAATACAGCTTCATTAGCTATTGCAACTACAGGTAGAGGTTCATCAGGTGTTGGTTTAACAGCCGCTGTTACAACAGATAGAGAAACTGGTGAAAGAAGATTGGAAGCAGGTGCTATGGTTTTAGCTGATCGTGGTGTTGTTTGTATTGATGAATTTGATAAAATGACAGACGTTGATAGAGTTGCAATCCATGAAGTTATGGAACAACAAACAGTGACAATTGCTAAAGCAGGTATTCATACCACTTTAAACGCTCGTTGTAGTGTTATCGCAGCTGCTAACCCTGTTTATGGTCAATATGATGTTCAAAAGGATCCACATCAGAATATTGCTTTACCTGATTCTCTATTATCTCGTTTTGATTTATTATTCGTTGTTACTGATGATATTAATGAAATTAGAGATAGAGCAATAAGTGAGCATGTTCTAAGAACCCACAGATATTTACCTCCAGGTTATTTAGAAGGTGAACCAATCAGAGAAAGATTAAATCTATCTTTAGCTGTTGGTGTAGATGATTCAATTTCTGAAGGTGATGATGCCTCTAATAAATCTGAGGAAGGTGAAGACAGTGTTTTTGAAAAGTTTAATCCACTATTACAAGCTGGTGCCAAACTGGCTATGAATAAAGGTAATCACGACGGTGACTTAGTTCCTAACTTAGTTACAATCCCTTTCTTAAGAAAGTACATCCAATACGCAAAAGAAAGAGTAGTTCCTCAATTAACTCAAGAAGCTATTGATATCATTGTGAAGAATTATGCTGATTTGAGAAGTGATGAAAATACCAAGAAATCGCCTATTACAGCGAGAACCTTGGAAACTTTGATCAGATTATCAACAGCTCATGCTAAAGTTAGACTGTCCAAGACTGTGAATAGCCACGATGCCCGTGTGGCTTCAAGTTTATTAAGATTTGCTTTACTAGGTGAAGATATTGGGGATGATATCTACAACGATATTGAAAGTGAAGATGGTTCATTACTAAGGAGATCTCCAAAGAAATCACCAAAGAAGAAACAAAGATATGGAACTTCAAGAAGTTCTACTGGCTCTCCTATTAAACCAGTAACTCCAAATAGAAGATCACCAATGAAGTCAAGCCCTATGTCATCAATATCAAGAAGTTCTTTACGTAGGAGACTACGTTTTGGTGATGAAGATGAAGAATTAGATGAAGAACCAGCATATGGATCAGAAGAGGAGAATGACAATGAAATAATGTCTCCATTACCACGCAATGAAGAAGAAGATTTACAAAGGAGATTAGATGCCGGTCTGAGAGTATCACCAAGACGCAAGGAACATATAAACTCAAGCGGTCCGCTCACAGAAGCTGGTGGAGAGAAACTATCCAATATATCAACTGCTGGCCAGGAGGAGGATGGACTTAACGATGAACAGACTGGCGTAATTTCAACTGCCAGATTATCTCAATTTTCCGGTATTGTCGCTAAACTAATACAATCTGAACTTTTTGAAGATGAATCATATCCTGTAGATGCCTTGCTAGATAGAGTCAATGAAGAAGTTGACAATGAGGATATATTCACCTTGTCTGAATATTTAGCAGGTTTAAAGGTTCTTGCAGAAAGAAATAACATCATGATTTCTGATGATAAGGTATGGAGAGTCTGATCAAACTTTATAATATTCCACACTCTTTATGCATTCACTCTTTGACGAGGGAACGGCGCACATCTTCAGTTCATCATAGTATATGCAAACCTTCACAATTTCCATATATAAGTTGTATTCTAAATAAAAATAAAAATATATATATCACATATAAATACTAATCTGCCAAATTAAGCGTAACGTAAGGAAAAAAAGGATGGTAAAATACCAAATCTCTTGAAGTGTCCCATATATCTGGATCACCAGATTGGTTGCATCACCTGTCACAACGTTTGATTGTAAACTAAGTAACAAATTATCAACTTTATTTTGAACAAATATACCAAATCGTAGGCTGGTCGGTGTAATCTTTAATGGTTAACAGTTGTCATCATCTCTCAAACGACGAAACCGCACCACACGTCTACGCGCGAAACTCATCAAATATCTACCACCTAAATCGAGATGTCAAAAGTGAAAAATTCCACTTTCCATACTATCTAAAGCTACTAAAAATTGCAAATTCATTATCAAATTTGATTTCTGAATAATCATTACATACTTATTATTGATTACAATAGTCATTTTATCAATAGCGGAGTAAAAAATTCACATATGGGTACTAAATCATTTGTTGATAGTCCTCTAGTGAGGGACTCTAAACTGCTGGTGCCTAAATCTCTTATATCCAGGCCCTACACTTTCCCATTTTTACCTTTGTATGCTACGTTTTTCCATATTTATATAAATGAATATGAACGTTATATCGCTGGATCTGAATGGACCTTTGTTTATTTAGGTACAATTATGACATTGAATATGTTGGTACTTTTAATGCCAGTTTGGAACGTTAAAGTTGCCTCTAGATTCAATTATAATACAGTTTCCAATGTCAGTGATGCTACCCACATTTTGGTATACACTACTCCTAATAACGGTTCTGATGATATCGTTGAAATCCAAAGAATTATAGAAGGTGGCTCATTACAAGTCTTCTTTCAATTCCAAAAGAAGAGATTTTTATTGAACGAAAATGAACAAACTTTTGCATCTCCAACTTTCATAATTGATGAGTCTCCGAAGATTAAAGATTTCAAGAACTATACTGGTAATTCTGGTGATTTAACTCACATGAAGAGATTATATGGTGATAATACTTTTGATATTCCAATTCCAAGTTTTGTTGAGCTATTCAAAGAACATGCCGTTGCACCATTATTTGTTTTTCAAGTCTTTTGCGTGGCCTTATGGTTATTAGATGAATTTTGGTATTACTCCTTATTTAATCTATTTATGATCATCACAATGGAAGCTGCCGGTGTTTTCCAACGCTTAACTGCACTAAAGGAATTTAGAACTATGGGTATTAAACCATATTCAATTAACGTATTCAGAAGCAACAAATGGGTTTCTTTAACTACCGATGAATTATTACCTATGGATATTGTTTCAATCACTAGAACTGCTGAAGATAGTGCTTTACCATGTGATTTAGTTTTAGTTGATGGTACTTGTATTGTAAATGAAGCTATGCTTTCTGGTGAATCTACTCCATTATTAAAGGAATCTATCAAATTACGTGATGACGAAGATGATCTACAAGTTGACGGTTTGGATAAGAATGCTATCTTACACGGTGGTACTAAAGTTTTGCAAGTTACTGCTCCAGAAACAAAGTTGAACATTCCATTACCTCCAGATCATGGTTGTTTAGCTATTGTTTCCAAAACTGGTTTTGAGACATCTCAAGGTTCGTTGGTTCGTGTTATGATTTACTCTTCTGAACGTGTTTCTGTTGATAATAAAGAAGCATTATTCTTTATTTTATTCTTATTGATATTCGCTATTATTGCATCATGGTATGTTTGGATTGAAGGTACTAAGATGGGTCGAATTCAATCTAAATTGATTTTAGACTGTATCTTAATCATTACCTCTGTTGTCCCACCTGAATTACCAATGGAATTAACTATGGCCGTTAACAGTTCATTAGCTGCTCTATCTAAATTCTATGTTTACTGTACCGAACCATTCAGAATTCCATTTGCTGGTAGAATTGATGTTTGTTGCTTTGATAAGACAGGTACTTTAACTGGGGAGGATCTTGTATTTGAAGGTTTAGCTGGTTTGTCTGACGAAAAAGAAAACATTCGTCACTTATTCACTGCGGCTGATGCTCCTGAAATGACTAATCTGGTTATAGGTGCTGCACATGCTTTAGTCAAATTGGATGATGGTGAGACTGTTGGTGATCCAATGGAAAAGGCTACCTTGAAAGCTTTAAAATGGAAGGTTGAAAAGAAGGAAAATATTACTCATTTAAACCTCGGTAAAATCCAAATTTTACGTCGTTTCCAATTTTCATCTGCTCTAAAGAGATCATCTTCTATTGCTTCTCATAATGGTAAATTTTATGCTGCTATCAAGGGTGCTCCAGAAACTATTCGTGATAGATTAGTCAATGTTCCTACAAACTACGATGATATCTATAAATCATTTACACGTTCCGGTTCAAGAGTTTTAGCTTTAGCCTCAAAATCGTTGCAAAAAATGTCACAATCTCAGATTGACGATTTAAAGAGAGAAAATATCGAAAAAGATTTAGAATTCAATGGTTTCTTAATCTTCCATTGTCCATTAAAACCTGACGCTATCGAAACTATCAAAATGTTGAATGAATCTGCTCATAGATCTATAATGATTACTGGTGATAACCCACTTACCGCTGTGCATGTTGCTAAGGAAGTTGGTATAGTTGAGGGCGAAACTTTGATTTTAGATAAACTCAATGGATCTGATTCTGATAACAAATTGTTATTCCGTAACGTAGAAGAAACAATTTCTATTCCATTTGATCCATCCAAGGATAAATTCAATCATGCCGAATTATTTGATAAATATGATATTGCTGTTACTGGTTATGCTTTAAGTGCCTTGAAGGATCACGATCAAATATGGGATTTAATCCGTTATACCTGGATTTATGCTCGTGTTTCTCCAAGTCAAAAGGAATTTTTATTGACTTCTTTGAAGAACATGGGTTACCAAACCTTAATGTGTGGTGATGGTACAAATGATGTCGGTGCTTTAAAACAAGCTCACGTTGGTGTTGCATTATTAAATGGTACTGATGATAGTTTGAAACAAGCTGCTGACCAACGTAGAACAGACAGTATGAAAATGATGTATGAGAAACAATGTACTTTCTTACAAAAATGGGGTCAACCACTAACTCCAATTCCAGAGCAAATTGCTCATTTATATTCACCAGGCTCAAATAATCCTCATTATTTAACCGCTCTTGAAAAGAGAGGCACTACTATTACTGATGAAATAAGAAAGTTTGCTTCTGATATGAGTTCAGTTGTTGTCAAGGTTCTTCCTGATGCAAATGAAAAGGATGATGGTCCAGCTAAGGCTAGTGATATAGCTTCTATGTTATTAGACAGTGCTGGTGATGGTGAATCTGAAGAAGCTCCAACTTTGAAATTAGGTGACGCTTCTTGTGCCGCTCCATTTACTTCTAAGTTGGCAAATGTCTCCGCTGTTACCAATATTATTCGCCAAGGTCGTTGTGCTCTAGTTAATACTATCCAGATGTACAAAATCTTAGCCTTAAACTGTCTAATTAGTGCCTACTCTTTATCTATCATTTACATGGCTGGTGTTAAATTTGGTGATGGTCAAGCGACTGTTTCCGGTTTATTATTATCTGTTTGTTTCTTAAGTATTTCACGTGGTAAACCATTGGACAAATTATCTAAACAAAGACCACAAGCAGGTATTTTCAATATTTATATCATGGGTTCAATTTTATCCCAATTTGCTGTCCACATCGGTACATTAATCTACATTACACTTGAAATTTACAGATTGGAACCAAGAGAACCACAAGTTGATTTAGAAAAAGAGTTTGCTCCATCTTTGTTAAACACCGGTATCTTCATCATTCAGTTAGTTCAACAAGTTTCTACCTTTGCAGTTAATTACCAAGGTGAACCATTCAGAGAAAACATCAGAAATAATAAGGGTATGTATTATGGTTTATTAGGTGTTACCGGGTTAGCACTAGCTAGTGCAACAGAATTTATGCCGGAATTAAATGAAGCAATGAAGTTTGTCCCAATGAGTGATGAATTTAAGTTCAAGTTAACTGTTACTTTATTACTTGATTTCTTCGGTAGTTGGGGTGCTGAATACTTCTTTAAATACCTTTTCATGGATGACACACCCGCAGATATTACTGTTAGAAGAGTAAAAATTGCTTAATCTTCATCATTTATGTTATTGTAAATTAATTTATATTATTACTTATTTTTAACACTTTTTGCAAAAGCAAAAGCCTAATATATAAAATATTTTAACAAAATTCAAGATTAACGAAACTAATAACAAAAGACAGATCTAATGCACTCAGACAGCGTTTGCCCATCAAAGAATTTTGTGCTTCCATTCTTGAAAGGTCAAATGATTAGTTCGATGATCGCTCGACTTAATTTTCCCATTCCATTTGCTGTGGATTACCCAAAATATAAAACTACATTATTCAATTTTTTAATTATATCATATATATAATTATCTAAATAGTCGAGAAGATATCTCCAGAATGTTTTTGATAATATTACAGTTTGCTGTATATAAATTTTTCATTAGAAGTAAATTTAATAGGTAGTGAATCATTTTGCAGCGGTGTTGTATGATATAAATCTCTCGATTCAATGATTCGTAACTCCATATCTTTCATACCTTCGACAGAACCCATCTTACTCTTAGTAGTACCCTTAGAGTAATATGTTGTTATTTTTAATACTCTTTGAATGACATTAAGAATGTCATTAATTTGATCCTCAAATTTTATTGAAGATGCGTCATCCTCATAATATTTACTAATTCTATCAAGTAATAAGGCGGAGAACAAGTCTCCAACACCGGTAAAATATGAATCAATAAGAGGTATCCGATATGACACTGGATCTTGCCCACTTATCGAAGCAACGCAGAATATGTAATTTTTATCTTGAAAAATGCTTGAACTACATGACGTGACAACAATAATAGGAATAGTTTTATGCAAATGCAGGAGAGCTTTTTTTAGTTCTTCTATTGTGTTTATCTTCTTACCATATAAAATTTCTAATTCAAATTGATTCGGTGTGATTATATCAACCAAACCAGTGGATGAGAATACAAGTTTTTTATATTCGGGTATGACATCTTCGTCAACATAAAGTTGACCCTCATCACCCATCACAGGATCCATTAGCCATAATAATTTATTATTTTTCCTTTTAAATTGGGAATAGTGTTCACCCACACACACAACTGATTCTTTAGATGGCAAGTATCCAGATAGCAATGCATCATAATCGTTTGGAAAATTGCTGAATACACCACCTAATAGGGTACCCAGATCATTCTCTTTTGTTATATTACCGAACACTCTCTTCATCCCATAACCCGTATGATTAGAGAATTGAACACTATTGCAGCAATCTACATCCCACCCAAGACATTGCAATGGAAAGGTAGCTGCCTTATTACCAACATAACCGTGAACGACATGGGATTGAGTAGCTAATAAACGTGGCATGGAGGCTTCTAAATATATATTCGAGCAAAATATGCTATCTATAAATTGTTAACGTTGTAAATCTCGATCGATCTTAATTTTGTTTTGTTCCTTCTAGTATTTTACATAATATTATTTAGTTCTTGATCAATACTTTTTTTCAGACTGATTGAAAAATTGAGATGACTCTTACCGAACAACAAACAACCTGATAACAATTGAATATTAAAAAAGGTTAAAGATGGGGCAAGTCAAGGTAATTGAGAAGTACCAATCCAGCCATACATATTGATAACAATATTTCATTATTCGATATGTTCTTAAATCACTTTGAATCGATAAATTATTGTATTGCATCTCCATGAAATTATCGTAACTGTTTGATTTAGCGCAGAATAGATCTGACGATGACTTAACGATGACTACATTATTATCAGTGAAACATGATGAGGAATATCTTGTTTCTGATGGTACATTTTTCATTTCGGTTGATCAAAATAGAACTGAAAAGTTTTATCATATTATGATGATTTATCATAATTGGATCATGAAATACAGAACATAAAACAACGTCTAAAACCCAATCTACCTTACTGAAAAGGTATTCTCTGCTATCTATGGATAGAAATTATACAAAAATGGGGATATACAGTTGAAAGAGAACTAATACCATTATACCACTAATAAATACCTAATCTTGTTTTATATATTGTAATTTTAGGTAAAAGAACTGTTGTATCGAGGACTGGTGAACAACCAGACATTAACAAACCCTGATTAAGGTTGACACCAACACCGATCATTGATGTTAAGACCTTATAACTAACATAAAAGGAATCTAAAATTGATAGTTGTGGTCAGGAGATATATCTCTATTCTTGTTGTTAATTATCTTCTATATATCTGTATATAAGCAGTATTATATTACCTAATTTTATTAGCTTATCATCAGTTTATATAGTTCACATGACTCGTTGATGTTATTCTCTTACAAATACTGTAACAAGCAACATCTAGTAGCGCCGTGGCGCAGTGGAAGCGCGCAGGGCTCATAACCCTGATGTCCTCGGATCGAAACCGAGCGGCGCTAGTTTTTTTTTCCATCAAATTTAATTATATTTTTTTGTTAATGATTAACTTTCCAGTACTTCTTAGTGTTTCACACGGTGGTACCAAGATTTGCTAAATCAAAAGATTCATGTGAAGAATAGTATCTAGAATATTTGTCACTGAGAAGTGTAATCGACAGTAACATCTAGCCGTCTTGATCCGGGGTGATTAATCTACACATAGAGTTGTACGTACGTAAAACTTTTTGTGCCACAGCTGACATAATCCACACAGCGACACTAACAACCACCTCAAGTAGGGTGATTGTTGGAATTTAGTCAGCTCTTGTATTATTAGGTATTATACATAATTAATCAATTAATAGTGTCGTCTACAACGATGACGGGGTAATTCGGAATAACCATACAGATCAAACTGCTGCATTTTTATCAATTAAGCTATGAAAAAAAAAAAAATAAGCAGCATCTTAAATTAACCATTTATTTAACATATGATTGATATGTCATTTTATACTTTATTTACTTTATATACATTCTTAAAGCCAATTGTTAGATTAGTTATCCTTTATAACAAATCATCAAACTAGAATATTATCAAAATTTATACACAATGAGTGATCTATGTCCAGTTTATGCTCCATTCTTCGGTGCCATGGGTTGTGCCGCTGCCATCATTTTCACATCTTTTGGTGCTGCTTACGGTACTGCTAAGTCTGGTGTTGGTATTTGTGCTACTTGTGTCCTAAGGCCTGATTTGTTATTTAAAAATATTGTTCCAGTCATTATGGCAGGTATTATTGCTATTTATGGTTTAGTTGTCTCTGTTTTAGTTTGTTATTCTTTAGGTCAAAAACAAGCCTTATATACCGGTTTCATTCAACTTGGTGCAGGTTTGTCCGTTGGTTTAAGTGGTTTAGCTGCCGGGTTTGCCATTGGTATTGTCGGTGACGCAGGTGTTAGAGGTACTTCTCAACAACCAAGATTATTTGTCGGTATGATTTTAATCTTAATTTTCGCTGAAGTTTTAGGTTTATATGGTTTAATTGTCGCTTTATTATTAAATTCTAGAGCTACTCAAGATGTTGTTTGTTAAAATTATAGAATTTTTTGATAAACTATGATTGCGATACTTATCTTACATCATTTGTTTTATGTTCTGTTATCTTTTTTTTCAACATACTATATCTCTAAAACTACTACTATTTCTAAACTTATTTGTGCATATATATGTAAAACTAATTTGTAATCATTATAAAAATAACATGTTTAGTTTTCACTGTTTAATGAAAAGAAAAAAACCCACGATGTCTTACTCTCTGATGTTAATGCTATTTATACATACGTATTTTTTATATAGAGTAAGTCTTATTCATTACATGAATTCTTGACATAGTTTAAAATTCAACTTTTGCCTAATAACCAATAAAACTTCATTTAAATCTTCTGGTAATAATTTACCAATCGATTCATCCATATCAAGAACTGCTTGATAAATATTTTGAGCTTTAATATTATCAGAATTCCATTTGGTCTCTATCGATTCTATTATATCGATTACCACAGATTCTTTCATAGGTTTTGTGTTGTCACTTAGAAAAATTGGGTATAAAAATTTTGTAATCAACATCACTAAATAATAATCAGGCAAGTATTCAAACTTAATTAATGCCATTAACATATCTAGAGAAGTAGACCAATCTTCATTTGCACGTGCCTCATAAAATTGATATAATACAGCATATGGTGCTAACGTTTGTCTCATAGCGTTGGTTACTAAATTGGCTAAGATTTCCTCTGAAATAATCATTCTATTACTGGAATCAAAATTACTACCCTTTACAATAGCCGTCAGTATTTCATCTTCTAACGGATTACCATTAATAACAGAAGCTTCAAATAATGTCCAAGAATATTGCTGCATTAAATCAAATTTACCTGCTTTACTAAAGTTAGTCATCGCTTCTATAGTTTTCCCTTCATACATCATTGAACTACCCAGCTTAGTAAAGAGTGACTTTGCAACGTATGGCAATTTCCATTTAGCACAAATACTTAGCAACCACTCGATATCATCATTCGTTTGATATGGATAGTGTTGTAATAATTCACCAATTGTTAGTCTTTTGGCACTTGTAGTATTCGTCGGCACTAATGAGATTAATCCAATAGCAATAGACCATAATTGTTTATTGTCATATGTGCATAATTCAAATGCGAAATTATTGATCATGTAATAGGCAATACCATCCTTTAGAGAAAAGAAATTTCCAGATACAAGACCATCTTGATGCTTTTCGATTAATGATATATCATCTGCTTCATTTGAATATAAACTTCCAAGCAAACCTTTAGCTTCACAAATACCAGCCGTGAAAGTTGCCGTACAATTATCTAATGATTCAAGTACAGGGAAAATTGAATGAATATTTCCTTTAATAATATCCACACAACATTCTTCCCAACTGTTTGTAACATCCATTGGATTTCTTTCAATGGCTAATTTCAAATAGTCACCAGCAAGTTCTAAAGTAGGAATGTAGTAAAGAAAGAAGCCACAAAAAGACTCGTACCATGTTTTGGAATAGTTCAGTATTTTTGATCTATCACCGCTTACTAGTAATAATGTATCTTCCATATGATCACGTAATTCACCAGAAACATTTGTCTCAGAGTTTGAAAATGTTTGACTCAATTCTAATACTGTAGATTTCCATTCCCTAAAAGTGTTATCGGAATCAATAGGATATTGTTTGATTAATTCTATTAAATCATTCATAGCATCAAAAGACACTTTACATGTGCTTTCCAAATATACTACGATTCTCGATCTTTCAATACATCCAAGAGCTTGGTCAAACAAACCTCTCAACAATAGTTTATTCAATAATTTCCAGAATATATTATTTTTAAAAACGGATTTTTGTTCACCATTAGAACTGAATACATGTCCAATAAATTCGGAATCTGGCTCACCATCAGAGCGATTAACCCATTCCAGTAAACCTGCAATAAAACTGCTTCGTATCTCTTCTTTATCTGGTGTATCTAAAGAAAAATGTATGGTTTTTAAGCAATGTAATATGGTGAGGGACTCTTCAAGCTCGTGATATCTATCGATTGAAATTTCACCAGCTTTCGCTGATTCTATGAAGAATTCTAATTCAGACACTAATGCCTCCATAGCTAAATTGACAGTTGCTCTATGCTCGCTTTGATAACTTGAATTAATCAAACCAATTGTAGGAATTGAATAAGACCTATGTTCACCTAAATCTTGATAAATCTCAAATAACTTGTAAACATAGTTTGAAAAATGTATAGTGTTATCAATATTTGGCATGGCAACCGGATATAATTTGTAAGCATCTTTTTCTGATAAATATGCAATATTATGCGCTACTAATGAATTTAACTTAAACTTTAATTTACCATTTTGACCTTGTTTAAGAGGTAAAAATTTAGTAGACGTTAGTTTCGCTACCAAATCACCTGTTGCAGGATCTCTTTGAATTGATTCGTTTCCCTCAATTGACTCATCTGATGTATCCATATTTAAATCACTCTCGTTATTGAAACCTGTATCTTTCTCTTCATCCAGATCATTAACGAAATTCATATCGTCTACATTCATTAGTAGACTTTTATTGTCCTGGTACATCTCTGGCAAAATATTTACTAGTTTAATGATATATGCTTACCAGATTGATACTTTGTCACCAGAATTCTTAACAAAAGTTCAATAAATATCCTTGAGTCAATAATAACCAAAATTGATTTAACAAGAGGCTTTCTAGGATAAGTTTCTTTGATGTTTGCTTAGGAAGCTGTTTTCATTTCATTTTTTTTCACCAAAAGATTGTTATTTTTATAGTCACGTGTATCATCAACAAAATTTTTTTAAAATATGTATAATTGCGATGCCCATCTCGATGAAGATAGTACCTATTATTTCTGCATTTTATAAAGACTGTGTATCCAGAACAAAACAAATTGTCGTCTCAGCAGGATATATGAACATTCCAACAACTGCAGAAGGCCTTACAAGGCTACTTCGTGCTAAGACTACTACTCCTGATATGGTTTATGAGATTGCATCTCAATTTGATACACTAAGTTTTTATTTCCCAAATCAAGAGATCTTTATTCTTGAACTGATCCAAGATAGATGGAATGATCAGAAGAAGTCTGATTTTAAATACAGTTATAAGATATGGGATCTGTTTAATATTATGTGGACGCGTATAAACGATGACATTATTCTAAAGAAATTATTCAAAAATTTAAAATTCATTGCATTGTTAGAAAATGTATTATCCGCATCAGACATAGATCTGAATATGATTTGCCCAATTATATTACGTACTTGTATATTAATCAATTCAACCTCAACCATTGAAGTATCTTTGGATCATGGCTGTAAAATTTTATATGCAACATTACAACTAATATTGAAAACAGATGTCGATAGATTTACCGAAACTGATAGAAATAAACTAATTAAAGAAATGATAACTTTGATAGGCTTCGATAATATTGGAGAAATTAATCATAAAATGTCAATTACATATTGTAATGATTTGCTTCTAGCTACTCTTAGATATTTCGCATATTACAAGGAACACACAGACGTGGCATCAGATAAATATGTCATGGATAAACTTTCTTCCTATTTGGGTAAGTTTCTCTTTAGTAGAGAGATTAGCCCTTTACTATTACTCGAGACCTTTTTTAAAAAGAATAGTTCTAACATCGAGAATGATGTTGCTATAATATTATTTAAAGAGTCAAATAGATATCTTTCAAAGGAAAATTTTAAACAATTAGAATCTATATTTGAATATGTCATATCTGCTCAGCCCTCAGTAGTTGTGACATTACTTAAAGAGCTATCAACTTCCAAAAAGACAATGTCACATCCTTTCTTAGAAAAACTATATTTAAAAGTAATGGAAGATGCTGCTGTTAGTTTAACCTATGACACTACATTTTGGGAATTAGTTGGCCTGATCTTTGATCTTGATTTAGAGATTGGTATCGAAAATTCATCTTCAATAATGAAAGTGATTGAGGGACAACGAAAAGTCCATCCTGAGAACAAAGAAATTAATGTTGTTTGGAATAAGTTTTTAAGATGTTATATAAACGCAAGAGAATTTCCAGCCTTCCTTGAAATGTGGAACAAATATTGTACAGATTGTGGTTCCAATTCTGGATTATCGATCTTTTTAACTGATCATGAACTAACTAATGAAGTATCAAAAAATCTGGCAACACTATCCATCAGTCAGATGAAAAACATATTAACAGAAACAATAGATGCGTTAATATTTAATACCAAGAGTAAAATATATTTTGAAACCACCAAAATTTATTTACATGGCTTACAATCTTTATCTTATACAATTTTACCAGAATTTAAAGGAATATTCAGCAAAATATTCGAGGTAGACACAGAAAGCTTAATCGACCTTTGGGATATTAAATATTTAATCATGCAGATATATGATGATATTATACCTCAGGAACAAATTGATAGTCTTTCAGAAGAGAAACTTCATACTATATTGGATAAGAGTATTGTTTCGAAAGATGTGTTCTTCTTCTTTTTCAAGCTAAGAGAATATAAAGATTTTGACATTACATTAATTGTTGATAGGTTCATCGAGTTCCTTAACCGCATGGACAGTGATGAACAAAAAATAGTACTCCAGGAACTCCTATATAACTGGGCTTCTTTGGTTAATACTTTGTTCTCAAAACAAGCAATCACAGAAATTTTACACTTGATAGTTTCCAAACAAAATATCTCAATATTAGACTCACTATTTTGTAACGATGATTTTTATGAAGAGAAGAACATAATGTTTAATCTTGTATCAGAATTAACAAAAGAAAGATTCGAGGTACATCATGCTTGTTATCTAGTTAAAATCCCGCTTCAATATATCAACAAAAACATTAGAATTAGTGTTATTGATAGAGTTGTTCAGATGCCTTTATTAGAAGACATATATTTCAGATTACTGGATCATTTGTTGTCGAGTCCTACTTTCAAAACAAAAATTGAAACCGACTTCCAAACATTATTTAGCATTGTTGATCAAATGCTTAAAATATTACCTGATCTTTCATTTAATGATACTAGTTTGATATTCAATAAAATATGGAAGAACCACCTTTCACAATCGAAAGAAACTGTCAGTGAAAATTTTATAACCGAAGTCACACAAAAGGTCGCAAAAGGAATCCAAAGTGACCATTTTAGTATGCCGTATTATTCCATGGGTTCTTCAATCATCAGATTGTCTCCTAATGTTGATGTAAAGGAGTTCAAAGATACATTTGTAAATAGGTCACTGCACTGGATTAAGAGAACCACTACTGATGAGGAAAATATCACAGTCTCATGGTTGTCATACAATTTATACCTGCTATTCAAAGATGCACCGGTATCTGAAGGTATAAAAACAACCTTATTGTCCATTACTTCCGAAGCTCAAAGTATCCCAAATATGAAATTAAAAAAATCATTTCCTTCATTAGTACCATTATTTCTTCTTTACACAACCATATTTGAAGATAGGTTAGAGATATTATATTCACAATACATATGTTTAAGAGAAAGTGGGATAACGGAAGAAATACTATTACCTGCCGTAGCAGATGTAATTGAGAGAAAACTGAGGATTGATAGCATTGATTTTAACAAAGGTCTTATTTCAACTATCTTCTCACTAAAAGAGAATACAACCTTAATGTTTTATTCAAGTATGCTTGAATTACTTCAAATTCAAATTAGTAAAATAGAAAAAGAGAACATTACTGGTCGTAAATTATTCGTTAAATTTATCTCCGAATTGTTTACCAATATTACTCATTTTGAACACAATGAAAAATGTCTTCTAGAAATCTGCAATTTAATTGCCAGGATGCAAATCACCAAACCGTGGTTATTTTCACAATATTGTATTGAACTTTTATTTCCTTTTTGTTTGAAGTTAAGTCAGCTTGATAAACCAGAAAGTGAATTGAATGATGAGATATTCATTGCTACCACTAGAATTGTTTCTAATATCCTTCTTCTCAACAGAATTAAGTTGTCAAATCGTAACCACCTGGTCAATTCTTTACTCTGCGAATATCTTGAGATAATTTGCTTGAACAGGAAATACAAACTAACCTCAAATTCAGCTATGTCTCTCTCAAGATTAATAATTAACTTCTGTGAACCTTCGAGCACGTCAACAGCAAATCCAAAAATCACCAAGAATTTAACGTCGAATATTAGTTTCGTTAAAAAAAGTATTAGAAAACATGTTCCCGTATTGTTAATCAAATATGTTCATTTGAATATCACCAGATCTCTTGAAGCAGATATCAGGAAAGAATTAATCCCAGCTATTTATGCAATGTTGGATTTAATTTCCCTAAACGAATTAAATTTGATAAATAGCATTCTAGATAACGCTGGAAGTCAATATTTCAAGGTTTTATATTCAGACTACAAAAGACTCGGTAAATGGCACGAAAGCTAATTATCACTATGTACAAATACATTTAGTTATATATTTCATATTATTGACTTGTTACTTTATATAGTCAAATTATATACTTCACATTGTAAATTACGTACGAAATAATTTCATCACCATTCTATGTCATTAAGTGTAAGTCACACCTAGAACCACCCATGTCGTAGCTCCCCCAAACTACAGTTTGCAGCATGTGCATATACCCCAAAGAATATAGAGTACGATGTCCCCCCCCCCCATTATTCATTGAATATAAAGAGTTAATGAATTAGTAATCGGTTTGCATCACCTGGGTCTTAGTTTAGATACGTATATTAATATTCAATCATCTGGGGAGGCGTGGTTATTAGGTTGTTCAGTGATTCTTTATATATATGTGATAAATATTAATTTATTTATACGGTAAAGGACTTTTGACAATCCTACTTCTCATGCCAAGTTATCTAGATCTATTAACGTCATTCTCAAACTTTTGTATGAATTCGAGTAAAGAATACCCTGTGTGAGATTCGAGTTAATTGATTTGCTGTTCTCACGCTGGTCATTCAATCGACATTTTAACGATTTATCTATAGTATTACTATTATTCAATTTGGATATAACACACTTCGTTGAATTTTCACCTAGAATAATGAATAATGGTTGAATATTTTTTTGAACCCTTATTTCTGACAGTCGGGTATTGTAATTACTGCAGAATGAATTTGAGAGAGGGATAATACTTTGAATCGAGAAGTCCAAAGGGAGGCATAATAATGGCATAACCTCCTGAAAACTGACTCCCCCCACATCTGCAATGCATGAAATGTACAAAGCATTATTCACATCTACGGAAGCATATACTTGGTAAACTCCTCCAAATATGCTGTCATTTAAGGTCGTATAACGAAACTTGTTTAACAAACTTTGACGGTCTGAAAAAGCACCGTTTCCATATGCTGTAGTATGATAGTTATAAATGTAATTATATGCTGCAGTTTTTAATGGTGCCTGACCAGCGAAAAAGTTTTGATATTTCTTAACCAATTGTAGGTGTCTCCTTTTGTCATGAATCTGTTCCCCATTCGTTGAAAAAATATTTATATTATGTTGAGAATCTAAAACTGTTATCTGAGCCTTGTGACTACTACCGTTTACCAGGGGATTACTAATATTTTGTAGTAAATAATTGTTTTTTGATGTTACACGTACTATTTTATTGCAATTTCCTCTTTTAACACACAATGTTTTTCGTTCAATTCCATTTCCCAAAAATATAATAACCGCTTCCCATGGGCTGTGAATATCTACTATAATTGATTTTGCAATACAATTCAGTTTTTCGTGAAATAAGACTGTAATAGATAAATTTACTCTATCTATTTGGAAAATCTGATACTGAGGTTTACGATCCTTAACATAATAGAGTATATACAACTCTTGAACTAAATTGTCATATTTGTCATCAAAGGGTAATTTTTGAAATATTGACGTTCCCTGAACAGTATCGACCAAAACATTTTTGGAACGAATACTTTTGTCTTTGAGGTCGTAAAAGTAAAGGGTTATATCATTCGTCTCCACATTATGAGTTGTGACAAGTGCCATATGTAGAAAATTTGGGAACAATTCCAAATTAACTGGATAGTCATTTAGATTCACGAAATCCTTTCTTTTAGTGCAACATTCAAATGCCATTTCCCTGTCGATTGAAAACTGGTATACATCATTAACTGTGTCAATCAAAGAAAATTTGTATTTTTTATGTACAATTCCTTGGTATATCAATAACTTTACTTTAACATCTAATTCTAGTTTTACCTTTCTAAACTTTTTAACATCAATAATATTGATAACTTCTTTATTATATATGATGCAAATACTTTCACCGATTATATTCTTTAGGATATTGTATTGACAATTTTTAGAAGCCTTTAATCGCAAATATACTTCGGTAAGATTCATATTAAAGAATAAAACTGTTCCATCCGTATAAAAAATAATGATACAATTATCCTTATAATTTTCAGTTAACTTTAGGATAAAGAGATCATAAATAACTGAAGTACTGTTGGGAATACTAGATAATAATGTATCATTCAAATAAAGATTTAACGCTTCATCCTCATTCAATAAAAGCAATACCCTAGATCCTGTAGTTATCACAGCTGTGCTTATAACATTTGGCTGGGAATCGAAATGGTGCTTTCTGCTGTAATATACTCTTGACTCACTTCCCATTTTATCAAAAGATGATATTCGGACTTCACCTTCTCGAAATATTTGAAGAATGACATCATCGGAAGATGAATCTTCATCAAATGAAGTCACTTCCGTGACAAACACAATATTATCTTTGACCAAAGGAATCAGGGATCCACTTTCACACAGGTATGATGATTTCGGATCGATGGAGTTCATTGATACCAAACTATTCTTAAAGTCAATATCATATAATTTATTATTGCATTGCATCATTGCTCCGTCATTATGCCTTGTAAATCTTGAAATATTATTGAAATCATTTCCTAAGCTTGTAACAAGTTCCAGGTTATTTCCTTTCACACATGTATCTACCGTCTCTATAAATGGTTTTGAACTAATTTGATCAATACCGCATAATACAAAGTTTCCTAAGTCAGTTCCAGTATCTTTTATAGAGTCACCACATAAGTATATCTTATTATCATATCCTTTACTAAGCAATGACTTGTTTTGCAATATTTTCAGATTTTTAGTGCTGTTACCTAAGCTAATCCGCAGTGCAGAAAGTTTGTTGGAAAAATTACGAAAAAGAAGTAAATTTTCATTTAACATACAAGCACAACTTGTATTTAAATGTTTACTCCCTTTATATTTAACTTTCCATACGGTATGTTTATTATTTGGTTCCAATTTAGTTGTAAGTATTCTGGTATTTGAGCCGACCAAATTGACTTGGAAAACTGATCCATACTTATTACAAGTTATAGTCATCATAGAAGAATGTATATTTAGATTTTTATTATGCCACTTGCAAAAAGTAATATCTGATCCGTGTATAATTCTTGTCCATTCAGGTGTTATTACTAATATAGAATTTTGATCTATTTTCTTTATAAACAAGAAATTGTTTTTGATAGATCCCAGATTATATGTTTTCTGCCTCACATAACCATATTGTGTATGTTCTGAAGTTTGAATTTTATTAAATATTTCCACAAATACATTTTTTGTCATTTTTTCAATATGGAATATAAATAGATATTCTACTCCATTTTCAAAAGTAAGTATTTCAATATTTGTGATCTTATAGAACGAGAAAAAACATAATTTAGACTGTATGATTTTGTTATTTTCAGAGTTTATTTGAATTAATTCAGTATTCTCATCATTTATAAAATATAATTGTCTGTTTCCAGACGTCATTAAATTCATAAGATTTATACCCATTAAATGCTCATTAATGTTAAATTGTTCGATTACTTTCAAACTTAAAGTATTATTTTTCATTCCCTTAACAATCTCAATATATATTATATCATTAAAATTTGTCAATACACATATTTCACTAGAGCGTGGGGAAATTCTTTGGAAACATTTGATATCGATATCCAATGTATCAAATATGGAAATCTGATTTTGATGAAAGTATAATCCCCTAATACATCTATTCTCAACCAATAAGAATATACCGTTACCCATATCTTCAAGATCTAGGGTCCTAGAAGACATTTTAGTGTCATCTAGAGAATGAATTCCGAAAACTAAGTTTTCATCATTTTCATGCTTCTTTTCATTACCGACAATTGATCTAAAGAGCTCATCTTCAAAGGATTTGTTCCCAATCTTGTCCAATTTGAAAGATGGAGTCATAAAATAGCAGCAAACTTGTGTAGTGTATATTCCTTTATTGGTTTTCTTCCCAAAGGATTAATTTCATTTCCATGATGATTTTTCTATGCGTTCTTATAAATTTTGTTTCACTGAAGAAAAATCAAAACAACCACAAGACACTAGGTGAAAACGAACGATAATATCAGTCAAACTTTGTAATTACCACTAGTGCCTTGCCCAAAAATACCAAACATAGTCAACCTGCTAACGATAATTGCTATTTTTGCTCAGTATTTATATACAAAAAAAGATAATTCTTATTTTTTGTGTGGTCTCTGTTTACCAACTATTTTACCTAATTGGGAAATAAACCCGCCGTTAATCAACATCCCAACATCCCATAACGATCAACAACCAATCAGAACAAACATGGTGCAACCCATACACCCCACAGATTTATCGCGAATGCATTAATTATTTGGTCACATGACTGTGGGGGGGGAAATCCCTTGCATTTTTCGGCGTTATGAAATTATATAAAGAACAAGAGAAGTTTTATACACATATGTCGATGGAATTCATAAAAAAAATTGGTTAAGTGATAAAATAGGCTCCAATAACTTATAACTGTATTCATCAAAATATTTTAGAAAAAGCGATCACAATTATTTCATAGATTTTCCTGTCTCATTTGATTATTACATTATTGTTGTAGCCCTTCTTCTGTTTATTCTATATACAAGAACATTTTTTAAAAAATATTACCATTTAGTTGAATTGAATAAGTACATTACCAATTATTTCATTGAAAAAACAAACAAACATAATGTTAACAAGACTAATAGGAGCTACAAATTTAAAAGCAATCAGTAAACCAGTTGCAATTTCAACTGCTAAATTATCTACTACTCGTATGATAAATAAATCAACGTATCGAACTCCAGATTTCGATGAAGTTTTGAAGAAAGATAGAAATATGGATAAATCAAGAGTATTCAGTTATTTTATGATTGGTTCTATGGGTTTAATATCATCTGCTGGTGCCAAATCAACTGTTGAAACTTTCTTAACTTCAATGTCAGCTTCCGCTGATGTCTTAGCGATGGCTAAAGTCGAAGTTAGTTTAGCAAATATTCCATTAGGTAAGAATGTCGTTGTTAAATGGCAAGGTAAACCAGTCTTCATTAGACATAGAACTATTCATGAAATCCAAGAAGCTAATGAAGTCGATACTGCAGTTTTAAAGGATCCACAAACTGATGCAGATAGAGTTCAAAACCCAGAATGGTTAATTATGTTAGGTATTTGTACCCATTTAGGTTGTGTTCCAATTGGTGAATCAGGTGATTTTGGCGGTTGGTTCTGTCCATGTCATGGTTCTCACTACGATATTTCTGGTAGAATCAGAAAGGGTCCAGCTCCATTAAATTTAGAAATTCCAGCATATGAGTTTGATGGTGATAATGTTATCGTCGGTTAATTGCCTTTCTGAACATACAACAATCCTTAAAATATAAATATTCTTGAAAAAAGCTGTCAAACTAATCCAGAAGATATCAAATTATAGTACGATCCACTTTCTTGGTCCGCTTCCCTTCCCAATAAATCATATTATTATTATTAGTCTTATATAAAATTCTTAAAGTATCTGTATATCTATTCCATATTCATTTATTAACCTTATTTATTCATTACTAGGAATTGAATTTTGTTTTAATTAAAGATTAGGGTGCTGGATTAATAATTGAAGTAAATCATCAGGGATATTTTGCCAACGGTCTTCTTGCCATTTCATCACATAAAATAGAGATTCATGATAATTATTTCTGATTAAATTTGAAAATAATTCTTCATCAGTCTGGATTGTCCTACTCAATAGAGGTTCTATCCGTGTACTATCGTCATTAATTAAAAACGGTATTTCGCTGGACTCTGTTAAATTAGGATGGCAGACAGTATTACCATGTGAAAGTATTTTAATATGATCAATTAATTCGTAAACATAATCAGGTAGATTGTCAGGACGATAATTTTCATTAAATTTAATTCTCCAGTATACTGACCAATGCATGTCTGCATATTGTGGTATATACCTACTCCTTCCAAAGTTTGGAATATAGACATTTCTCCACTTACCTTCAAGATCTTCAACTCTAATACCAATTGGAAGAAACTCTAGTACCCACCAAAAAAATGTCATAAATTTTCCAATATGCCCACAGTTAGATGTGAATAATTGTGCCATAGTTTCAGTTCTTGACAATTCAGACCCCAAAATTTTATCTTCAAGATGTTCTTCGCTTTGTAGCTCGATAAACTTATGATTAATCTCTAGATTACTAACCCACTTATTAAGTCCATTAACTTCGCTTCTTATATTAGTATTACACTTATCTGAACAACTACAATTTAAATAATCATGAGCAGAGCATGAGAGAGAACCCAATGAAGAATATTTACTTGCAAATTTTCCAATTACGCCTGGCTTAAATTTGACACCATTTTTAATTGCTTCAGCTAACATCCACCGTAAAGCTATATTGGATAAAAAATCTTGACTTCGACAATCAGGTTTCCAACCACCACCAATATCACAATGGTCACCTGGAAACCATTTTTCTACCAAGTCAGGTGTTAAAGTATCATCCGAACACAGTGATGAATCACTTAATAACTTAGTTTCTGATCTCGATCGCATCGGTTCATCATATCGTGCTGGTCTTAAATGAAATACACCTTCAACTGTACTGTTGGAACAGACAGCGTAGTTACATGCATTAGGATTTGATGTTTGCAAGAACGTATTTACACTCTTACAGAACTGATATGACGAATAATGTTCCATAGTGTCATCCATTTCATTATCATCAACCAAACCCCTAAACAATTTTTTCAGAAAAGAATAACTCGAAGATCTTTCATTCTTAGAGTAATCTCTATGATATATATAAGTATTATCACTTTGAAGATCAATTCCAACCCACCTATGTATAGTATAATTAATCAATGGGTTATCAATGTCCTTTTGTTGTAAATCATTACCTGATATGTCTTCTATCGAATTCGATGAATTTATTGGCGATGTTGAACATGAGCTTTCCAAATAAATGTTATTTTTAATGTAACTTTTATAATTCAATGAAAAAAATTCAGGTTTATATGGATTTGGTGTGAAACATAACTGTTTAAATTTTCCTCTTCTTTCATCAATTGATATGGCATGTCTTACATGTTCTACAATATTACTTCTCTGTGTACAAGGAAATAATCTTTCTCTAAATAAACCAACTGAATTTACAGAGTCAAACAATCCTTGGAAATGGACTCTAACTTCATAATCACGGCTAAATATTTTTCTAAATTCCTCGATCAAAGTAGTTGTATAATTTGGTTGACTTGGTTGTTCAGCAAATTCCCATGATTCATATATATTCCACGCCATTTTAACCATTCCATCAAGACCCTCATTAAGCAATCCCACCCTTTCAACCATTCCGGCAAGTACCCTTGCAATGAATGCACCTCTCGAAAAACCAAACATATAAACAGAATCACCTCTTTCGTAATGTTTCATTAAATATAAATAAGCTGACATGATATGATCATCCAAACAAAATGCAAACATTGAATCCAGTGTATTTTTAAAACTAGACAGTGTGAACTTATGTTGCAAATCATCAGCAGAATCGAAATCTGCAGCCGTACCAATCCCTGGTTGGTAATAACATACTTGATTAGTGGTATCGAGAAGTCTATATATCTTCAAAACATTTGTATATGGTTGTGGACCAAAATTCTCCTTCGTTCCATCGAAACACAATATAATATTTTTAGGCATTTCCCAACACACATATATTTTGGTATCTTCTCCTACTAACTGCTTATAATATTTCAAGTCCAACAACAATTACTCTCATAATACTCTTATTATTATTCTTTTATTTGTGACATACGTCAAATACACCCATACATATCATACTAGCGCGATCTACTTCCATTAAATGATTTCGTTCGGGCTAAATTTCCGTTTGTTACCGTAATTTTTTTTTAGTGTCAAAATAAATGGTCATCGCAAAGTTATTGTTAAGTGCAATGGGAAGCGGGACATCAACATATATAAAGCAGATCAATTTTCTCCAATCTTCTGGGATTTTTGGGACCATCGAGTTTTGGGAAATGATAGGAGAGTCAGGTCAATAACCAAATAACAAATTATGACAGGAATAGAACTTCAATCAGAACCAAATTACAAATACTTTGATAATCGTCAGTTATCTATCATATGTGCACCATTTTGCGGTGGTCAAGGTAAAGGCGGTGTTGAGAAAGGTCCAAGATATATGTTAAAACATGGTCTTCAGAAAGATTTGGAGTATCTTGGTTGGTCTACTCGAGTTGAAACACCATTTGATGAAAAAGAACTTTTAGAAAAAATGAAATTAAACTCGAGCACCGATTTTTATAAAAATGCCAAGAGACCTAATTTAGTAGGAGAAACAACCTCAAAAGTTTACGACTGTGTTAAAAGTACACTAGATGATGGACGGTTCCCATTAACTTTAGGCGGTGATCATTCAATTGCTATCGGTACTGTATCTGCTGTTATTGAGAAATATCCTGATGCTGGTTTACTATGGATAGATGCACATACTGATATTAATACATTAGAAAGTACTGATTCGGGGAACTTACATGGTTGCCCAGTTTCATTTTTAATGGGATTAAATAGTTCAGACCAAATGCCAGATGCTCTTAAATGGTGTCCTGGTAATTTAAAACCGAATAAAATTGCATATATAGGGTTAAGAGATGTTGATCCGGCTGAAAAGAAAATTATCAAAGATTTAGGAATTAAAGCTTTTTCAATGTATCACATTGATAAGTATGGTATAAATAAGGTTATTGAAATGGCATTGGAAGCTATTCAAGAAAATTCGAATGGTCCTATAATGTGCTCTTATGACGTCGATGCAGTAGATCCTTTATTTGTTCCCGCTACTGGTACTCCTGTTAGAGGTGGGTTAACGCTAAGAGAAGGTTTGTTCTTAGTTGAAAGATTAGCTGAAACTGGTAACCTTATCGCATTAGATATTGTAGAATGTAATCCAAACCTAGCTGTAGATGATATTCATGTTTCAGATACTATATCTGCTGGATGTGCTATAGCAAGATGTGCTTTAGGTGAAACCCTACTATGATTTTAAACGAATATAATATAACCCCATCAAGATTCTTAGAAAAAGTGTTTTTCTTCTCAAATTTAATAATATTCTTGTTTTTTGATCGATTTCTTAAAATTTATTTCAAATATTAAGATAATTTCACATATCATACGATTATTTATATATTGTATTAATACTTAATACATTAAATATTCCTAAATAATGTTGAACTTAATGAAATCTTAAAAAAAATTCTCATGATAAATAGAATAGTTTTACATGTAAAATAGCTTAATTTTTCTGTGGTTACTTATCTATTACATTTATACTGTGAAAGAATATTATTACTTGTCTGATGAGAAAAAATTATCAATAATTAGGGCATAATTGATCTGTTTTGATCAAATCATTTAGTTGTTTGTTTGATGAATTCATAAGTTGTCTGAGTTCTAGACCAAACCATAGTGCTAACATCGTAAATGTTCCTGCATCTTTTAATAAACTAGTCCTATCACGTCTGATTGCATATTCCCTCAAAATGGGGATGGAACTATCAAATAAATCTAAGTTAGGATCCAATTGTCTACCGATACCTTCCAGTAATAGTATCGAAACAACAACAGAAACAAAATCTGCCTCCATTCTAACATGATGTGATCGTACCATCGATAGCATCTGATCCAATAAATGTCCAATAGATACTGTACCTAATGTAAATGTTTGCCTCTTAATATTCGAAACGAGTACGTCAACTTTATTAGCGAATTCGGCGTTATTAATGGCTGTTTCTGGAGTTCTTGACCTTTCAATCATCAATTCACCTGCTCTATAACCATCAAACCTTGCTAGTGCATTAAAAAGATCAATGAAGTTAACTCTATCCGTATTATTTAATTCAGTAACCAAACCAACGTCGATAAAACATATTTGTGGAATGTACTCTGTTAATACTTCTGTAAGTGATTTGATAAAATTTTTTTTATCATTTTTATACAATTCTCGTAGTTGAGATACAACGTCTAAATTATCTTCTGTTGAAAGTACTTTACTTCTAAAACTATTCATCTTCACAAATTTGATTATAATATTCCCCGGATGCAAATCTGAATGAATGAAATCATCTAAAATTAACATTTTTAAAAAGGCATCCACAAATGGATCACTAATTTTCTTACACAAATCCACATTTTTAATATTATTCTTGTTTTCTAGAAAAACCTCCATTGGAAGGCCATCGATATATTCTTCGAATAAAATGTTGGTACTATTGAATTTTAACAAAGGAGTTGGAAATGTAATCTGTGGATAATTACTAAAATTCTTTCTAAATTTTTCTAAATTCAGTGATTCTATTCTCAAATCAAGTTGCATATTCATTAATATCGAAAATTGTTCTACTTCATCCAGAAGTGATAACCATTCAATTGTTGGAATTACATTAATAACACTAGCTAAAAACTTCATTATTTTCAAATCTTTTTCAATTTTATGGCCTACATTCGGATGTAAAATTTTCAATGCAAACCACTGTTTACCATGAGTAAATTTCATAAAATCATCGTTGAATTTAACAATATGAACTTGTGCAATTGCACCCACCCCTATTGGTTTCTCTTGAACGATTTCGAACACTTTGTCTAATGTTTCGACTTGAAATAAATTACACAGTTCATCTTTGGTGTAATTATATGAATGTGGCTTTACATTACTATGTAATTTCCCTAATTCCTGACAAAAATTCGCAGGGAATAAATCTGTTCTTGATGCTGCCCATTGTCCTAATTTAATAAAACTAGGTCCTAATGACTCCAATGTAATCTTAATTAATTTATACCACCAAATGTGATCTTGTCTATTTGGTAACGGTAATAGAGTTATTGGGAAAGTTAATAGTAAAGGTAGAATATAAACAGAAATTTCAATAAAACGATAAATTGTGAAAATGGGTTCGATTAAATTATCATTTACCTTAAAATAAATGGTTAGTAATAACCTTTTCAGTTTTGATTTTGTAAGGTTTAGTCTTTGATTTCTTTTATCTTCCAATGCCTTTTTTTGTTCAATCTGAGATGCCAAATAAAGTTCCATTTCATAAGTGTCACCTTGTGGATATGCTAATAAAGAATTTTTATTATTATCATTTAAAATTATTGGTTGTGATTTCTTAAGTTGATATAGAGCAGTAGTCGTAATAACTAAGGAAGATACTGCCAAAAAAGATGTTGTAATTGAAAATCTGCTTGCAGTACCGTATGATGACTTAATGAAAGTTCTATTGGCAATATTGATATGAATATTATTCTTTGAGAAAGACTGGAACTTATATGATTTCCTTAAACATTGTTTGAACATTTTTAATGTTTGAAACAATTATCCCAATTATAACATTCTTCTTTTATACCTTCGTATACAATTTTAAATTTTTTTTTCTATCAATTAAGCTGTTAGTATGTTTTATCTTATTGATATAGCCTTTTTTTTTTACAAAGAAGAAAGAAACAGATTATTTATAAAAAATAATTCAATTTGTATTTTTTTAAATATCTATGCATTGCATTATTTAATGCTTATATAATATATGGTATTATGAATGCAGTTAAAATATCACTATGTTCTATTAGTCATTTTTTTACAATTGTTCATCCTTTATTACATCGATCAGCCAATCCAAACCTTCTGTGATACCTTCACCTTTGATTGCACTTGATGCTACGATCGACCAACTTCTATCCTTTAACTCAACTAAATTTAATTCTTTTGATACTTCTGATGCACTTAATGCACCCGGTTGATCTTGTTTGTTTGCGAATACCAATAATGCTGCATCTTGTAATTCTTCCTCTTGTAACATTAAATGCAATTCCTTTGAAGCTGTACCCATACGATCTTTATCTGTTGAATCCACAACAAATATAACAGCGGCTGTATCTGCGTAATAACAACGCCAATATGGTCTGATAGATGTTTGACCACCTAAATCCCAAACATTTAATTTTAAATTCTTGTAACTCAATGTTTCAACATTGAAACCAATAGTTGGTTTTGTAGTAACAACTTCACCAATTTGTAATCTGTACAGAATAGTAGTCTTACCTGCACCATCTAGACCCAAAATAAGGATACGCAACTCTTTGTTGGTACCCCATAATCTATCAAACATCGAACTGAAATAGTTACCCATTGTTGCAAACAGAAAAAAAAAATAAATAAATCTATCGCCAGAAATTATTTCCCAAAACTATCTAGAACCTCACAGATGCAAAATCACTCAGATCAACTACTCCAACACAATCAAACTTGAAATAACAACAATATCTGTTCAACTCTCTTCAATGGGCCATTCAACCTTCAATTAATTTCACCAACAAAAATAATTTAACACGGAGGCGGGTAACAATAGAGAAACAAGACAAAGTGAAATAGAAGTGAAACAGAAGTAGATGATGAAGATGAGATGAAGATCCGATGATGAAGTAGATGAGGAAGTAGATGATGAGCATGTCGTTGGAGGTCCCGGAGTTGGAGAAGTTGCATATAGCTGGTAGTGGTAGTGGTGCGGGTCGAGGCAAAGCTGGGGTGCCGAACCAGGCCATCACTAAGCCGATTACGGTGAATAGTGACACAGGTGAAGTTATAGTTAAGAAGTCCACGGGTAAGCAGCGTGTGCGTAAGGGTCAGGATGTTGAGCAGTATAGGGAGCAATTGCGACACTTCTACGAGGTGGAGAAGGGTCCCACAGTGACGCCAGAAGGGTGGATGACACCACAGGGTTTCGATGAGATGATCAATACACTAGACTTGGAAAACAAACATAACAGACTTGTGATAATGGGATTCATACATAGATGGTACTACAACAGAGAGTACATCACTTGTTTGAAACATTGCAAAATAATCCAAGAGAAATACAACTCATTGAAGGTCATCAAAGTAATGAAAAAAGAATTCGATGAGTTGCAATACATAGCAAACAAATGTGAACAATTTATATAAGAGTAAATACATATGCATATCGTATATCGTAGCTATACTGCTGGACACATCGCTTTTATCAGTGCCAATGAAATGAATTTGTAGCGATGAGGTCCGAAAAACTAACAAAGGAGCATTCATTACTAACAAATATTTTAATGTTCTGATCTGTAGGATAACGGGGGTGATTTTAGCAATAACGTGAGCATATTCAAACTTATTCAAATATCTTAAACGTACCATTTTTATCGTAGTACGATGATGTTTCGTCGTACTATGCACAGGTTATGCAGTCGTGGATTCCATAATGTTTCAAAGCAAGGAATGCTATTTGAAGGAAACACTAAGGGGATAGCATCGACACCAGAGGAAAGAATGACAAGAGTGTTTGGAGGTAGGTTGAAAGGGGAATCTCCAAAATCAACGAGTAGAATAATAGTGAGTCAAAATAAAAAAATTGCAGGGGTGGATGTACCAGCTAGGCCACCACTACCAGATAATTGTTGTATGTCAGGTTGTGTTAACTGTGTTTGGGAACTTTACAACGATGATGTACGGTATTGGAAAAGGTTAAGGAAAGAAGCTGTTAAAAATATATCACAGACAGAGGATATTTGGCCAGAAGAATGGGATCCACCTTTAGCTCTATTAGAAATGAAAAATGTCCCACCAAATTTAAGAGATCGAAAAGTTAAACTATATAAAGAAAATATTCATGAAATTAAAACAAGAGAAGATGTTAAATCATTATTTCCAAAGAGACAATCACCACTCCCAAAACAAGTTCTGCAAGCTAAAAAGAGAAATACCCTACTAAAAGAATCTCAGGAACCTCAAGATGAACTAGAGGATGATGAAGAAGATGAAGGTTGGGCTGATATTCCTGTATATATTAAAGTATTCGCAGAATTCGAAAGAAAGAAACGTCTAATTAAAAAGGAAAGGAAACTGAAACGAAGAAGGGCCCTACTGGAGCAACTAAAGACACAAGAAGATGACATTGCAATTCATAATAATAATTAATTATATTTTTTTATATAAAGTTCATATTCTTATTAAAAAGTCTGTACATGAAAATTAAATATATAGGTTCTTCGGAAATTTTTATGTTAGTTCTTCTATTGCCGTGAATTTAGCTCTTCAACAATAGCCTTTATTTCGTTATATTTTTCATCGTATTTTTCAATGGTTGTATCTTCACCCTCACCATATAACCAATCTTCAGTATCACTTAACAGTTTAATAGTATATTTCTTCTCTCTATCATCAATAACATCTGCATATACACCGTCTAATTTCGAACGTAAAGAATATATAGAACTTTATTTCCTAATTTATGTTCTTCTGTGTCTTCGACAAGTTGATCTTGTTTAATTAAATCTTTTTCAAGCTGTATCCATTCAATAATATTGTCTGCATTTGGAGATATTGGCAGTGACTTCACATTTAAACAATATTTTCTTTTGTATCTGCGATGTGACTTCTCCTGATCATGCTTCCTATTATCTTTCTGATCAATGACATAGGCTTCTTCGATATGTAAAAATCTTGATACATCACAAGAAACTACCAATTCAACATGGATATTTGATTGCGTTTTCTTGATTTCTTCAGGTTTTATTCCTGAAATAACCCAAATACCTAATAAATTATGATCTATCTCAGAAATATCTTTGCAACTCATATGTCTTCTACCTCTGTGTGCTGCAATAGTGAAATCAGATGAAACGTCAATTACGACAGATTTTTTAGTAGGATAATGAACCAACTTAGAAAATAAATTAGGAAATAAATCTATTGAGCTCTTCCGTTCTAAAACAGACTTATCCCAGCATAGGGTTATATTTATATCTGTCAATCTGCTTTTGAATTTGAATGGCCTAACACTGATATTGCTGCAATACATTGCGGAAATTAAGGCTGCACCTTTAACTGCTGCTTCATCTTGGTTTAAAGTGGACGATAAAGAAATGTTACTAGCCTGTTCAATCAGATTCTTGATTAATGGAATACGAGTAGAACCACCTAGAAGTTCAATAGCATCAAGATTATCTACATATGCTCTGTGAAAAGCTTGTATAATACACCTATCTATGTGTTCAATTACTAAAGGTTCAAGCAATTCCTCAAATTGGCCTCTTGTCATTTCAGCTGAAACATCTATATTATCCATCAGGCATCCTTCATTCAATTTACCAACTTGATTAACCGAAAGAACTTTTTTCAATTTTTCTGCTTGTGTCATAATTCTGAAATAAGCTTTTTTATTTCCTCTAATATCAATTTTATATTTTTGCTTAAATTCATCTGCCAGATATTCTGTAATAGCACGATCAAAATTTCTACCACCAAGATCCTTTACATAGCAAGTAGCTAGAACCTTCATTCTTTCTTGGTGGAATGCAACTATCGAGAAACTAGTTGTAGAATAACCACAGTCAAAAAACCCTACAATTCTTGCTTTTTGCTTCGATAGAGGTAAATCTGGTTTGGTTAAGCCGTAGTAGACAGCGACAGCAGTCAAATTGTCAACCAACTGAACTGTTCGCAAGCCCGCAATCTTACAAGCATCTAATAATGCAACTTTCCTTTCTTCAGTGTACCAAGTAGGAATAGTAATACATGTGTTAGCAATATCAGTTTCTATTTCATTTTCAGCTGTCTTTCTCAGTTTATTTAGATACATTGACACCAACTGGACCGGCGAAAACGATATCAATTGACCTTGATAATTAACTTCGACACCTACAAAATTATTGGAGTATTCTACAACGGCGGTGTTAATGAATGGTTGTTCACGTCTAAAATCTGGTGTGTCGAATACCAAACCAAGAAGTGTTTGCAAATTAGCCACCGTATTTATAATATTAGAGGATTGTTTCATCTTACCTTCTTCACCAATGTATCTTTTCTTCTCCCCAAATCCAACTATGGAAGGAGTAGTTCTATTTGACAACTCATTGACTATTATGTCAGTACCATTATTTCTAGCCACAGCCATAACGGAATGCATATTACCAAAATCTATAGCAAAAGGAACACTCATTTTTGTAACTTGTTTATCATGTAAATATGTACCAGTACTTGATCACGTTGCCTTATTAGCTAGTCTGTACTTCATTTAACATATATGATACAAACAAAACTAATTCTATAATAGTAACTGTTTCACATTGAAAAATCTGAGAAAACTCCCTTATTAAAATTCGCCTCGGAGTGCTAAATATGCAGATGTAAATGACAAACATATGTGTTTATAATTGATTGATGCTTCGCCATATAGCCATCAGTTGCAGACTGGGTAGTTGTTGAAATGTTTACTCGAACAACTCAACGAATTGCAAGATTTCACAGTATCAATAGAGTATTGAATGCTGTGGAGAGAAGTATTTTCCCGGACAGGGAACTTACCAAAGGAAAATTTATATTTCAAAAGGATACTGTGAGTATAGCGAAACTGATTAGTGATTTCAGTACCTTCAACGAGAGAGAAATTACATTAAATGGCTGGATGGATAGAAAGCCGAAAAAAATTGGTAAGAATCTTATATTTGGTACGTTACGTGATTCAAATGGTGACAAGATTCAACTAGTCGATTCTGAATCGTGCTTAAAGAATTTAAATGTCGAAGATGTAGTACAAATTAAAGGCACGGTAAATGTAAAGAAGGTTGCGTCAGATAGCAATACTAAGAAGGAATATGAGATCAAATTGAATACGGTTAATGTATTAAATCATTCAAACGAAAAACCTGGACAATTAATGGATCAAAAATTAAAGGGATCATATCCACCAGCCTATAGAATTCTACAGTTAAGGTTGCCTAATCAACAGATGCTATTAAAGCAAAGGTATGAAGTATCAAAATTCTTAAGGAATTTTTTAGATAAAGAGAACTTTGTTGAAATTGAAACACCAGTTCTATTTAAGCCAACACCTGAAGGTGCTCGTGAATTTTTAGTTCCAACTCGATCTGGAGGGTTTTATGCACTGAATCAAAGTCCACAACAATATAAACAAATGTTGATCGCTGGTGGTGTACCTCGGTATTTCCAACTTGCAAGATGTTTTAGAGATGAAGATATGAGAAAAGATAGACAGCCAGAATTCACTCAGGTAGATTTAGAAATGGGATTTGCCAACGGTGAAGATGTAAGGAACGTTATTCAAGATACAATCAGCAAGATTTGGTCTAAGTTCGCAGATTTAAGTGGCAGAAAACTGATGACATTAGATACAACCGGGGCATTAAAAGAAGTAAATGAAGGTAAAGATATCTATATGATGCAATATAAGGAAGCAATGACAAAATATGGTATAGACAAACCTGACTTAAAAGCTCCTGATTTAAAAATTATGAGCTTAAAAGAATTTAATGCACATAGCTATGAGAATTTAGATTTCCCAATTTTTGAAGTATTGATATTAAGAAATGTCGTCAAGTCAAAGGAAGATTTTGAACAAAATTGGTTACATCTGGTGAATAAAGAAAGTTATTCTAACAGAGTGCCAATTGCAGTTCCTATTTTATCCCAAGAACAACAATCAAATTGGTTTGAGGAATTCTCTTCAGTTACAACATTCGAAAATCCAAGATTATTGAATAAAGTATTAAATTTGAAAAAAGGGGATATTGTTTTCGGTTCTTCTCGTGAGCCTGATCAATCCATTTTTGAAAATCCAACACCTTTAGGTAGATTACGTCAATTAATATTAAGTGATACTAGAGGTCAGGATTTGTTTTATAAAACTAAAAATGATGTAGCAACTTGGGTTGTAGATTTCCCGTTATTTTCTCCTATTGTTGCAGAAACTAGCAAACAACCACCTTATCCTAAATACGAGAACCAATTATGCTCCACTCATCATCCATTTACTATGGTAAAGCTTTCTGATTATGATAAATTAAGAGAGCACCCATTAAAATGTATAGGTCAACATTATGACTTTGTTATGAATGGTGTTGAGCTAGGTGGTGGTTCGACTAGGGTTCATGATCCAGAATTACAGGATTTTATTTTTGAAGAGGTTCTTAAAATTACAAACTCTAAAAAGTTGTTCGGACATTTACTAGAGTCGCTTGCTATGGGTGCACCACCACATGCTGGATTTGCAATAGGATTTGATAGAATGTGTGCTATGTTATTCGGCAAGGAAAGTATAAGAGATGTTTTGGCGTTCCCAAAGAGTGTCACTGGCGCAGATTTGGTGGTTAAAAGCCCCGCATATGTCAATGAAGATATCTTAAAACCCTATAATATAAAATACTTGGATCCTGAAAAATTCAAAAAGTAAATATTATTCCTGTAAATATAAATAAATAAGAATTTTGTTTTATGCATTTTCAGAAAATAGAAATTAAATATTCTTGACTTTTTACAATTTTTTTATTAATTACATAGTTAATGCCAAGATCAGTTGAATTTTATGGTTTTACCTAGTTCTGGGCAGTAACAATTATTTAGAATACCATCCCATTCAGCCAAGGTTTCTAACTTTTGTTTTGGTTCAAGAAAATATTCACCACTCAATAAAAATGTACCCCAATGAACCCCAAGAACATTTTGTGCTTTTAAATCCTTCATAATCTTGATAACTTCACTAGGACCAATATGTCTAGGTTTTTGGTGCCATTCTGGACAGTATTGACCACATGGTAATAATGCTAATCTTACACCGTGACCATATCTTTGTCCAATTCTTACAAATAAATCATGGACGTATCCTGTGTCACCCCCATGAAACATTATAGGATTTTTGTTATGTGAAAACATGAATGTACACCAAAGTGATTGATTAGTGTCATAAACATATCTACCTGACCAGTGCATAGCAGGAGTACTAGCAATTTCATAGTCCTCTCCGTTTTTACTTAACTCACATTTGTCCCACCATGATAATTCAATAAAATGTTTAACTTTATGTTTTCGCATGAAACCTCCCATGCCCTTTGGCACAATCCAGAGTGTATTTGAATCGCTCCAATGATTCAAACTTAAGATATCCAAATGGTCAGGATGATTATGTGATACTAGAATAATATCTGGGTCTGGTACGTCAGATATTTGTACTGGCATGCCGGAAATTCTTTTAGGGCCAATTGTACTGTTTAATAAATTTTCACTGAATATTGGATCGATCAATATTTTTAGGCCATTATATATGATATAATTACAAGATTGACCTAGCCATGTATTGTAAATTGGAATATTATTGGAATTATTATTTTCAGGTTGTTGTGTATGTTGTTTATTGATTAATTCTGAAGAGTCCCTATGTACAATCTTATAATCAATTAGTAATTCTGGATCTGATTCGATATCATCCTCCTCCGACCATGTAGGTTTATGTACAGGCATCAATTTAGCCATTTGTCTTAGATCTGGAGGAATGCCGCCTCTGTTTCTTTCAAAGAGTTCTACAACCCTATTAAAGAAAAACTCATAAACTGTTTGGATTCTATATTCAGTAAATGGATTCTCATATCTTCCCAAAACTTGTAAAGGTGAATATTTCAATAAAGTGCCTTCGTAATTGTTCTCACCATTTTTCTCCACTTCGACCAACAGTTCATTTCTGATGTTGATTTCTTGAAATGCAGAGACAGAAACAAATACCGCATAACCAGTATATGGAATCAGCAAACATAAACCTAACTTGAAGAACCATCTTTTGACTCCACTACTCTTCTGGTTACTGCGGTTGCTTGAGTAAAATCTCTTATAAGTGCTTCCTTGAAATCGTGTCAAAAAGGGCCTTTGAAAGATGGTTAATCGATGAAGAGAATTGAACCCAAAACGAGCCTTAGAATTGAAAATAAGGGACGTTCCAACTAATTGAGAACGATATGCGTTCATTATTCGCATGTAGACCAACAAATAGATGCATTGATTACTAAACACCTATATACTTCCTATAAAGGTTCCTCGAGAGCACCTTAATCTTATTTGTTGGATCAAAAAATGGCGACCGGGTAGCGATGAGTTAGTGAAAAAAAAATTTTGAAATTTGTACCGATAGGCATAGAAATTAAGCATTTATAAGCAAGTTTGAAAGAAATAAAAGGTATACTTTCATCTTTGAGTTCGGTTATTTATTCTTCCCTATAATTCTTGAGCACAATCTCACTGAAATGTCGTTTAGAAGGAGAGGTGAAGCGTTGAATGGGGGTCATAGTATCCCCAGAGCCGTGCCTGGTAGAGCCGTTCCAGGTAGAACTTTACCAAGTTCAGTCAATACCAATACGGAAGCCAGAGGTGGTATCGTCAACGGTAGACCGATACCAAATAGAGGATCAGGTTCGCAGTCTGAGAATTTGGCCAGACGAATGGGAAATATGAATTTAAGGGACAGAACAGGTACTGTTGGCACTCCATCTGGCACCGCATCACCGGTCATAGAGGGAAAGAGCAGTGTTGATTTAAATCATCCTGGAATTAGACCATCCCCTGTAAGTGCTACATTGGCAACATCAACAGGTTCCAATGACCTAGATGTTGTCTTGACACATATGGGTTTACCCTTAGGTAATTCTTTATTGGTGGAAGAACGAGGTTCCACTGAGTTTAATTCAATTTTAGCTAAATTATTTGCTTCACAAGGTATTATACATAATAGAATAGAAGCAAAATCTGGTCAAGAGAGTAGTAATACACATTTGATTGTTGTAACTCTAAATCAAGGATTTGCTAAGGAATTACCTGGAGTCTACAAGGGTTCTAAAAAGGAGATTAAAAAATTACAAATTTCTGAAGAACAATCTAAACTTTCTGTTCAAAACTTAGCAAATCAAAAGAGTACCCCATCAAGATATAACGATTTAAAGATTGCATGGAAGTACAAGTATGCAGATGAGCAGAAAGAAAAATTGAATGCCAAGAGAGCAGATAATAAAATTGAAAATAATGATGATTATAAAGATTATAACCATCAGTTTGATATAACATCTAGAATAATGCCAGCTCCAACCTCCTCAGAAATTACATTCATATCGCCAAATCAACCAGTTTCCACTATTCTAACCCAGATTGAACAAGTTATTAAAAAACAGCAGAAAAAACTAATTAGAATCATCATTCCACAGTACCTTCACCCTGCTATGTATCAGCCAAAATTCTTTTCTTTATCAAATTCCATATCATTAGTTCATGGTTTGAGAAGTATTGTTAAATATTACGGTGATAGATGTGTACTATTCTGCACCATATCTACTGATATTCAAACCAAGCTTCTACGTATTCAATTAGAAAATCTTTTCGATTCTGTTATAAACTTAGAACCATTCCCACAAGATATGTTGCAGTTTTTGGAACGGACTTATAAATCACAACCTAACAAAGTTCAACACGGTTTGTTACATGTATTGAAGTTACCAATCTTTAGTGAGCGTGGAGAAATGCAAGTTAAAAAATCTGAATGGGCTTTTAGAAATGGTCGCAAGAAATTTGAGGTTGACGAATGGTCAATTCCCGTTGAAGATGTCGAAGATAGTGGTAAGAAGCAACCTGCTCAACCTGACACAAACAGTTACGGCCAAGGCCACGACCATGACCATTCTAAATCAGATACTACAGCTCCAAAGAACACTAAGGTATCCTTGGAGTATTAACTCAACATTCCGCATACACTACCAGCATTGTTTATATAATTAGATATTGTAGTTACATTATATTTTTTCAGTATATACCATTTTAACTCTTTTCACTATTTGTTAATGTCTGAACACCCACATTTTAATTGTTATTATTAGCAAAGCGAGCTTTTTATAAGGGAGAAAGCCATAACTAAACAAAGGGCATTTAATTAAGTAAAAAGATAAAGAGAACCCGTAAGGAAGAGTAATTGAAATCGAGTGTGAATAGCGGGTAAATTTATCTATCGATGAAAGTACTTCAATTTAACCAGGATGCAACGTGCTGTGTTGTAGCACCTTCAGCTAGTTCAGTAAGTATATACAATTGCGATCCTTTTGGGAAGTGTTTTGAATTCGACACTAGAGGTAATAATGATAATAGCGATTCCTCTTCTAATAATATGGCTCTTACCGGTCCAAATGATGATGATAATGCTTCTTTGGCTCGACTTGGTCAGAATGCACTAGATAGTAATACTGAAGAAGCTGGATTTGTGGTAGAAATGTTGTTTTCAACTAGTTTAGTAGCGATTGCAGACAGAAATCAAGGACCAATAAAGGGTAAAAGACTGAAAATAGTAAACACAAAGAGAAAGTCTATTATATGTGAATTAGTGTTCCCTCATGAAATCGTGGATGTTGCAATGAATAGAAAAAGAATGTGCATTTTACTGGAGAACGATCAAATATTTGTGTATGATATATCATGTATGAAGCCTTTAGAGACCATCGATATATGGGAAAATGAAAATAATAAAGGTTTAAATAATGAAAATATTAACCAAAAAATAAAGAGGTTTCAAGAAAGTGAGTTTACCAGAAAAAGAAGAAATTCTGTTAGAAGCAAAATACGTCCTAGAATTGTATTGAGTAGTGATGATAGAAGTATATTGTGTTATACATCTTTTAGTATGTCTAATAGTAAACCAGGAACTTATATTCTCAGAGATGTTGTAATCTATGATGCCCTAAATATTAAGCCAATAAACTATGTTGGTAATGCTCATAAGGGTAACATTTCCTGCTTGGCGATTAATCATGATGGGAAACTACTTGCAACAACATCTGAAAAAGGGACAATTGTAAGAATATTTAACACAGGAATAGATCTGGAATTTAACTCCAATAGACAATTACAATATGAATTCAGACGTGGTACGAGACCATCGAATATTTATCAGTTATCATTTAATAGATCCACGACATTAGTTGGTTGTGTAGGAGATACAGATACAATCCACATATTCTCCTTGACAGAATCTAATACAGACGATATCACAACAGTAGGGGAAAATACTGACGTCGTTTCAAATAATAATAGAAGCAATGAGAGTAGCATTAGCTTTCCGTCTGACACTAAAATATCTGGAGAAAGACCCAAACAGATAGCTAACTTTCTGTCTAAAAAGTTGAAGGAATCTATTTCAAATCGAAGTTTAAGACGTGATTCTGCACATATTACTGTAAATGAATCTACAAGATATTTCATTGGATTTCCTGACGAATATCCAAAGGAAGTCTACGTTGCTGGTGACGATGGAAAATTCTTAATTTATCATATCCCTTCAAGAACAGGAGAGTGTGTTTTATCCAAGTCAAGTTCATTTATCATGTAGATAACAGTTCCCATAGTACTGGATCTCTAAATTTGTTATGTGTATATTTACTATATACATGTTATGTTAATATTGATAGATATTGATGATAATTAACGAATATATATTATTACTTATTTATATGTAAGATTTATTTATTAATGATATTTTGGTATTACCACCATTTATAAAACGAGATTTTTCTACTTGCTGGCTCATTATCTAAAATTTTATCTGAAGATTTATTAATATCATTAGTTTCAAGCATAAGTTTTTGAAGTTTGGCTTCTAGTTCTGTTACTCTTTCCAGATTCTCAACTTCTTGTTCATTATATGCCAGGTTCCACCATACTAATTGCCAAAATAAATAGACTGAGGAACTCATCAAGAAGAATATCCAACATGGTCTAGTAAAACTATTTAGTTTTACTTGATTGTTGGACGTTATCATTTGTTCCTTTTTTTCCTGTAAGGACTTCAGTTCTCTAATTTCATTTTTGAGATTAAGTTCACTTGTTTTTTCATTGATCAATGTTTGAATAAGGACTGGATCTACATTGTCTAGTGATTTTAAATTAGCTAAACCTTCTAATGATGTAATATGCAATGGTTCATTCTTATGAAAATAAAATCGTCTACTGAACCTCATAGAGATACCTACTGGATGTAAAACGATATTTCTCGATATCTTGAATGGTAACATTTCAATAATATATGAAACTGCTATATCAGCCTTCCGAACGTATGTTTTTATGTTCTTGTCAAATATTAGTATCTCAAATTAATTCTATCCCGGTATCTCAAGAATACTAAAAAAATCAGATAAATAAAGATACCTATATGACTATCTTAAGTTTTTGATGCCAGTGATAAACTGATACAGTAATTTGGACTGAGGTATGACTTATATGGAAGCTGCCGTTTGTCTATTTCTGTTCGCAACAATAAAATGTATAATTCTTGTATTGAAGTTTATGTGAAATGTATATATTTCTAATTAACGTAGTAAAACCATACACAGATGTTATCAACTATCTTTATTATTGTATATTACTTTTCGACTGTCTTCAATGAACTATTTTGCTTGAGCTGCTTTAAGCGATATTTATTTAATTACCGGAGAAGAAATTAAACTTCAAGCTATAATGTTTATTAGCCTGTAGAGTTCGAAGGAAAAAGAATAAAAGATATATAATGCAATATGTTATCAGCTAGTTCTGTCGCTAAGAACAAGTTTATTTGCAATCAATTGATAGTGCATAATATATGGAAACGATTAGCTAGTAGCTCTAGTGAGAAAAGTTTAATTGATTTAATTAGGGATCGAGGTTTGATATCGCAGGTTTCAGCGCCAGAAGATATCTTAAAAAATAAATTAGTTGATGGTGAAAAGGTAAAAATGTATTGTGGTGTAGATCCGACTGCAAAATCCATTCATTTAGGTAATTTAGTACCGATGATGTTGTTACTGAATTTTTATGTTAGAGGTCATGATATAGTAAATGTTGTTGGTGGTGCTACAGGTGCAGTTGGTGATCCCAGTGGGAGACTTACAGAGAGGAAAGATATAAGTACAGGTACTAGGTTAGATAATGTTTCACGTATAACACAACAATTGAAAAGATTCTTTCAAAATGGATTAAGTTATTATGAAAATAAATATAAAGAAACCCAGAATAAAAAGTCTGGTGAGTATACTATGACTAATAATTATGATTGGTGGAAGGACGTCCACATGATTGATTTCTTAGCAAGGTATGGTAAACATATAAGAATTCAATCAATGCTATCTAGGGACTCTGTTTCTGCAAGATTGTCTAACCAAGGTAATCTTGGTTTTAATGAATTCACATATCAAATATTGCAAGCCTACGATTTTTACCATCTCTATAAAAACGAAAATACTATAATCCAAGTTGGAGGTAATGATCAATGGGGTAATATTACGGCTGGGATTGATTTGATCAATAGAGTGGAGCAGAATACGAAAAATCTAAAAGAAAATCCACCTTTTGCGATCACTGTACCTTTACTAACTACCTCAAACGGACAAAAATTCGGTAAGAGTGCAGGTAATGCAATTTTCTTAGATGAAGAGATGAATACAGCATATGAGATATATCAATTTTTCTTAAATACCACTGATGAAGATGTAAGTAGATTCCTAAAGATTTTCACGCTGATGCCACTACGACAGGTTGACGAAATAGTGAGCAAACATTTCCAGGCACCTCATGACCACTACGGTCAGAAGATTTTAGCAAAAGAGGTCACTGAAATGATACATGGTACTGATAAAGCCAACGATTCAGAAAGCATTTCAGAGATCTTATTCGATAATAATAAGATTGTACGAGACGAGAATGAATTAATAAGACTCTTTTCAAATGCAAGAATTTTAAAACAAGCTTCAAAGGATTCAGACCTTGTCAACCTTGTGTCTGAACTTGCACAATGCTCCAAAGCTGAGTCCAGACGTAAAATAATTCAAGGTAGTATATATTTAGGTAATGATAGGACCAAAATAACAGATAATGTTACCGACTGGAGTCAACATCTAATCGATGAAAAAGTCTTGCTGCTCAGAATCGGTAAACAGAAATGTTTCGTAGTTCAAATGAACTAACATAGTTGTAACTGTACATAATATAGATAAATAACTAAACCAACCCTTGTAGATATATTCAATTTTAATTTTTTGCAGGTTATTCATCACGTAATAATTTGCTTAATATCTGACATTTGACGGGCATTTAGCGATGAAGAACCGAAAAAAAGTTTAAAGTTAAGGTTAAAAAATTAGCATTGTTAGTAAAGGAACAAGCCTTCATATATTAAAACGATTGTTAAAAATTGCTGTAGGTTGTTTTAGTAAAGGAGGTTACGGTATGTCAGATGATATTACTGTTTATGAAAAAGTCTCTAAGATGTTTTTATATAGATATAAAGAGAAAATTGTACGAATGTTCCGCAATGAAGGGGTGAATAGCGATGAGACAGCGAGATTCCAAAATATACTTCGAGCAAATGCTTATGCTCGAGAAATATTCCAGAATAGTAAAAGATTATGTAATGTGTACGAAAATCCAATGTGGCATACAGCTGTTCTGGATAAATTGGATCTGGATCTGATTTACAAAAATGTAGAAAAAATGCCAAAGGAAAATGAAGATC
Source organism: Kazachstania kunashirensis (assembly GCA_003708465.2). Lineage (NCBI taxonomy): Eukaryota > Fungi > Ascomycota > Saccharomycetes > Saccharomycetales > Saccharomycetaceae > Kazachstania > Kazachstania kunashirensis. The sequence continues at coordinate 337,416 of PPOH02000234.1, forward strand.
AATATACTGATAATTTAGTTAAAGAATTATTAAGATTTTTCAAACAAGATTTTTTCAAATGGTGTGATAAACCAGATTGTGAAAGATGTAAGAATAATGCTAATCAGAATTTTATTGGTGCACAACAACCAACTGCAGAAGAAACTAGGTTTCAAAGCGGTGGTGTTGAAGTTTATAAATGCTCCGTTTGTCAAAATGTGACTAGATTTCCCAGATACAATGATCCAATAAAGTTATTAGAGACAAGAAAAGGTCGTTGTGGTGAATGGTGTAATTTATTTACATTAATATTAAAATCTTTCGGACTTGATGCTAGATATATTGCTAATAAAGAAGATCATGTATGGTGTGAGTATTATTCTCCATTTTTGGAAAAATGGGTACATGTTGACTCCTGTGAACAATCTTTTGATGAACCATTTATCTATTCTGTCAATTGGAATAAGAAAATGAGTTATTGTATCGCATATAGTAAAGATGGTGTTTCGGATGTTAGCAAGAGATATATTATTAAGAATGTATTACCGAGGAATTTGATTAAAGAAGATGATTTACTATTCGTTTGTAATTTCATTACAGATCAATTGCGGAAGAATCTAGATGATAATGAAATATATGAGTTATTCTGTCGAGATGAAAGAGAGAGATTTGAATTTATACCAGATAAAGTAGATAAAGAAATTGGTAGTAATACTAATGGCATGAAAGGTAGACAAAGTGGATCTATTGAATGGAAGTCGCAAAGGGGCGAAGATGGTAAATGATATTGGGGTTGTTTCAAATATTGAATCTATAATAATTATATGTATTTAGATATCTATAAACAAACAAACATCGAAGATAAAGTAATATTACAACTCAACTCAACTCAACTCAACTCAACTCAAGTTTAGAATATTTTTATTTTTCTTCTTTAATTTTTTGATCTTCAACAACAGCATTATCTTTTTCGATTTTTGATTCTTCTAATTTTCTAGCTTTCTTCGATTGTTTTTTCTTTAATCTTTTTTGTTTTTTAATGTAACTATAAGAGTCTTTTTCACCATAACCATATAAGGGTTTAAAACTATCCAAAATACCACAATCTTCGAACAAATTTGGGAATAACCAAAAACCTAGAGAAGTTCTACTTGATTTACCATCTGATTTAACAAAAATTAAAGATACTAGGAATACAATTAATCTAACGAATGCTAACACAAAAAAACTAGATAAGAGAATCAATGCAGCAAAGGAAATATAATAAGAACCTCTTCTCATTGATGCTGGCCATAATGGGTAACAAACGACAGCTAATATAATGGATACAATACCTACAACCATTACATAATCCCAAATTGATTTTGGATTATAATTCCATACATAGTATTCATTATCTTGTAAAGTTGCCTTTTTTGATATAATTAAATTTGGATAATCTTTATTTGGTCTTAGATCATTTTCTGCTAACTCATTTGAATGTAATTTAATTGTTGGTACAACAATTTGTGATTTAATTAAATCAACGAAAATTAATTTAATTTGTTCTAGTGATTCTGTTGGTGGGAATAAATCTGGTCGTTGTTCAGCTTTTTTTTTATATTCCGGTGATTGTAAAGCTCTTACAAACCTTTTATAACGGAAGAAATCTACAGTTCTTGATTGAAATAAACCTTGTCTTTGTTTTAATAATTTATGATGTCTTATTAAAGACGCAATAGCTAGTGTGCCTTGAGAGATCCCTTGGGGCATACCCACTTGCTGTTGTTGGGTTGCAGCAGACATTTGTGTATGAGTATATCAGATACAACAATCACAAATCAGAAATAAAAAATCACAAATAACACGTCTATATATCAAGTAAGTACCAGTCAATCAATTTCTTTCCAATGATATTTTTTTCAGTTACGCGAAATTGTACAAGGTTACCCGGGTACTGCTTTGAATTACAATACTACGATACGATTCAACTATCCAACTATCCAATGCTGCATTAAACTCGAATCCAACCAGTATAGATGTTCTAGTACCCATAGACTTGTTGACTATCATAAAGTTATCCTAAGAAGAAAGGAGCCCATTGGTGCGGACAGTTCTGACTGCAAAAACAGAAAAACAAACTCGCTTTGCTTAATAATTGGAAATTATTCTTGATGTTTGTTACAGCCGTTCCCGTCAGTTAGACATATATATATATATATATTTATATATATATTTTTAAGAACTCTTGTGAACAGCGATGCTCATCTGTTTTTGTATTGGGTGGTAAGGAATATAGCTGCGGCTATCATCCGAGGATGAAGACTATTAACAAAGTTGTTTGGCATTTCGAGCCATTTTCATTCATTATGGTGATGGGTACGGGTATGGCATCTGATTTAATGTTCTCTTTTGCTTACCCCGCAAGATGGTTGCGTATTTGTTCTTATATTATGTTTGCAATTGCTTGTTTATTATTTATTTTTTTACAAATTTTTGCATTGATTCATATGTTTTATTATTCAAATAAATTCTCATGGTCTGCCTATTTTAATCATTATTATAGAAATTTAATGCATAACGTTTTCTGGGGTACATATCCAATGGGTTTAGTAACAATAATTAATTTTTTGACAAATTTATCACAGGTTAAATCAATTATTTCAGGTAAAACTGCTGAAAATTTAATGATTTTTATTTATTTACTTTGGTGGTACGATTTAGTTGTGTCATTATTTACAGCTTGGTTCATCTCATTCTTAATTTGGCAAGATTATTATTATTATACAGAAAATTACTCAGATAAATATCCAATAGATATAGATATAGATAGACAAAATTTGGCAACCAAAAATTTGAAAAGTACTTTATTATTAAATGTCATTCCTTTAGTAGTCGTAACAGCATCTGGTGCTTTATTTACAATGACAGGTTTATTTACGAAAACATTTAATAGAAATATTCAATTATTAACAATAGTTATTTGTTTATTAGTTTGGTTACATGCAATTTTATTCGTTGGAATTTTAGTCTCAATCTTTTTTTGGAATTTATACGTTAATAAATTACCAAAAATGCAACAAGTTTTCACAATGTTTTTAGTATTAGGTCCATTTGGTCAAGGTGCATTCGGTATTTTACTAATAACTAACAATATTAAATTATACGTGGAAAAATATTATCCATTAACTACCAATTTGAATGAGTCAAATTTATTAATTATAACAATACCGTGGTGTTTTAAAATTTTTGGTATAATTTGTGCATTTGCCTTATTGAGTATGGGTTATTTCTTCACAATAATCTCATTCGTGTCACTAGTATCTTATATCAATACAAAAGAACAAAATAACAAGGGTAAGCATATTACAATTTTACATTTTCATAAAGGTTTTTGGGGAATGACTTTCCCAATGGGTACAATGGCTTTAGGGTCCAATGAAGTTTATGTTCAATATAATCAATATGTACCACTGGGTGCATTTAGAGTTATTGCAGTAATTTATTCAATCATTTCTATCGTTTGGGTACTTATTTGTCTAGCTGGTTCATTTTATACTAAAGTTTTACCTTATTTGAAGAATAAATGGATCAACGGTTATCACAAGAATGATGAAAATAATAATATCTTACCAACAACAAATTTAAATGTAAATACATCCCCACAATATACTGTAAGTACAAATGACACTACAATTGATAATATTTCAAGAAAAGAAGGCGAACAACCGGGGAATTTATCCAATAGGGAAACTAATTCTGTTATTGAACTTGCTACCATGGCAAACAATTAATGTTTTCAATAAGCATCACCTTTTTTATTGATTCGACAAACTTTACATATATAGATTTTCTTTTATAGAAAAGTTAAAACCAAGTAATTAATATTTTATACATATGAATAACTCTTTCTTTCTTCCACCATTTTTTCGTTTGTCATTTGTCATTCATTCATCAAACCTAATTTTTACTAAGCAGTATCGGTGCCTTCTGAAAGGTTTCGCTTACTAAAAAAAGATGTAAAACCTGACAATTCAAAGATTTGAGAAACATTATTTAAAGGGAGTTTGTTTTAACTAATCTATTTATCCTGATACGATTTCTGAATATATTTTCTAACTCAATAATAACGTATATTGATGCTAAGGACTAAAATAATGGCACCAATAACTAAACATTACGATTATATTGTCATCGGTGGTGGATCCGGCGGTGTCGCTTCCGCTAGAAGAGCTGCATCCTATGGTGCAAAAACTTTACTAATCGAGGGTAAAGCAATGGGTGGTACTTGTGTTAATGTCGGTTGTGTTCCAAAGAAGATTATGTGGTATGCTTCCGATTTAGCTACTAGAATACAACAAGCTAACGAATATGGTTTATATCAAGATTTGAAATTAAACAAAGATAATTTGACTTTTAATTGGCCTGAATTTAAAACAAAAAGAGATACTTATATTGCTAGATTGAATGGTATTTATGAAAGAAACTTGACTAAGGAAGGAGTTGAATATATTTATGGTTGGGCTAAATTTACTAAAGATGGTAGCGTTGAAGTTAAAAGTAATGAAAATGGTGAAAAAAATGTTTATTCAGCAAAACATATTTTGATCGCAACTGGTGGTAAACCTATTCATCCGGATAATATCCCAGGTTATAAATATGGTACTGACTCAAACGGTTTCTTCGATATAGAAAAACAACCAAAAAATGTGGTAATTGTTGGTGGTGGTTACATCGGTGTTGAATTCGCTGGTGTCTTCCATGGTTTAGGCTCAACTGCTCATCTAGTTACAAGAGGTGAAACGGTTTTAAGAAAATTCGATGAATCGATTCAACATACAATTACAGATCATTATGTTGAACAAGGTATTAACGTTCATAAATCATCTCTGGTCAAAAAAATTGAAAAAGATGAAAAAACTGGTAAACTGACTGTCTATTTGAATGATGATGGTGAAATCATCGAAGAAGTTGATGAATTAATATGGACTATTGGTCGTAAATCGTTATTAGGTATTGGCACTGATAATGTTGGCATCAAGTTAAATGAAAGGGGAGAGGTTATCGTTGATGAATACCAAAACACAAATATTCCAAATATATATTCATTAGGTGATGTTGTTGGTAACATTGAATTAACTCCAGTCGCTATTGCAGCAGGTAGAAAGTTATCCAACAGATTATTTGGTCCTGAAGAATTCAAGCATGATAAACAAGATTATACTAATGTTCCAAGTGTCGTCTTTTCTCATCCAGAAGCAGGTTCTATTGGTCTTTCAGAAGCAAAGGCTGTCGAAAAATACGGTAAGGATAATCTCACAATTTATGAGTCAAAATTTACAGCCATGTATTATTCAATGTTAACTGAAAAATCACCAACAAGATACAAGCTTATTTGTGCTGGTCCAGATGAAAAGGTTGTCGGGTTACATATAATCGGTGATTCTTCCGCAGAAATCTTGCAAGGTTTCGGTGTCGCTATTAAGATGGGTGCCACTAAAAAAGATTTTGATAACTGTGTTGCCATTCATCCAACAAGTGCAGAAGAATTGGTTACTATGAGGTAATTTCATGGATAATTTATATTGTATTTATCATTCGTATTTTAATACATTTTTTATTTTATAATTACTTAACGAAATAATTATATAAATTAATAGTTTTTGATATTTAGATTATATTATTGTAGAGTAGTATCCATCAGATGAAAATTCTAATGATCAAAGTAAAAGAGTAAAGAGATAAATTTATGCAAATAATTAATAGTTAATTTTTAAATCTCTAAACCTAAGCTTTCAAAGAAGAAGCTCTTCTCTTTCTGATTTCAGCCTTTTCAGCCTTCTTTTCAGATAATCTCTTAGCTAATAATTGAGCGTAATCAGCTGCGGCTTCTCTTTGTGCTTGAGCGTTCTTGACCTTCAAAGCCTTTTGGAATCTCTTTCTTTGTAATCTTTGTGGAGTAACTAATCTTTGGATCTTTGGAGCCTTGGTGTAAGTCTTTTCACCCTTGGTAACTTCTCTTCTGATAACGAAGTCACGGACATCATCTTCCTTGGTTAAACCGAAGAATTTTCTGATCTTGTTAGCTCTCTTTGGACCTAATCTCTTTGCAACGGTAGAATCAGTGACACCTTCGAATTCTTGTTCACCCTTCTTGACGATGACTAAAGATAAGACAGCTAAATCTGGACCAACGATAGAACCTCTAACGGACTTTCTCTTTCTTTCACCAGTACGTCTTGGTCTGTAACAAGAAGTACCCTTGGCTAATAATAATTTAACTCTGGTTGGTAATAAGACACCTTGTTTCATTGGGAAACCTTGTTTATCGTTACCACCGGAAATCTTGAAGGTGTAACCTTTGAATTCATCACCAACAGTTTCACCTTCAACTTCTTGACCGATTCTCTTGTCGTAGAAGACACGGATTCTGTGTTCATCGTCGATTTCGACGGTCTTTTGAGTACCATTAACTGGATAGGAAATGTTTAACTTCATGTTGATATAATTTGTACTACTGCTATCTATTCGGTGTATTAAGATAAGATTTAATAAAAAATTGATAATTAATATAAATAATATTAGATATTGTTTTAATTATAATAATGATAAAAGTCAGATGAAAGATTTTTGAAAAATTTACGACTAAGCTGCTGTTGTTTCTGCGCGAATGATCAGTAATAGATTCGCAGCAAACAGTCAAACTGTCCAAGATTTCCTCATACATTGGATACCTTGGGAGGCCATCCACCATTAGAGATTGAGGGCCCAGTATTGAAACATCGAACTTGGAAAGTTCTAGGAATCAAAGTGAGTCTATGAGACTGACCCATTGGTATGCTAGCCTAGACCTGCCTAACCAGCAGGCTCAATTGACACGAACTTACAAAGAGACTTTCTCTCCAGTGGGAGCATAATAGGATCCATGGCATTGGAGTAGTCCAGTTTGTCGCTTTGTTTAACTTCGCTCTTTTGTAAATGCGCTTTCTTCGTTTTTTGGAAAATATCACAAGAAAAATGATTAGAATATTGAGGTGTCATGATGTTTATGGTGTATGGATTAAACGTCCGATTTATTTGAACGTAATAGTTGAATATAATCTAGCCTGTCAGAATGAAAATGATTATACTAAATTTTGATTTATACCAGAATATATTTATTATTGTAAATATATGTGTTTCAATACATAAATATTTCACTTTTTACATCAGTCCTCCTCTTTCAATTCTTTGACTGCATTATTTGCCGTGGAGTCATCATTGAGACCACCAACATCATTTGAGAAATTGAAAAACGAAGATGCTAATGGTGTCTGACCAACGTTGATGTAAGGGGTTAGGCCGGTGTTACCGTTACCTGAATGGGGGAATGCACTGTTGCCTCCTGTATTGTTATACCTTGAAATTGAATTAGCGCCACTCGGCAACCCATTAGGGTTGCCTGTATTATTTGTGTGATGGTTATTACCATTATTATTATTTGAAGCTAACCCCCAGTCTTGGAACATTGACATTGAACCACTTGGTGATGGCATCATTAAATCATTAGCAAATTTTGAAGGTAATGAACCAGTCGTCGGACCGTTCATCATATGATCTTGGACGCCTATTTTTGTTAATCCACCTGTAGGTGACAGTATTCTATTGGAATTTATTTGAGGAGGATTTAAGGTTATATGTTGGTTATACCTTTGTGATTGGTTTATTGGTGATTGCCTTTGATTAGGTAACATTTGTGCTTGAATCGGACTACTTGAATTATTTGAAGAAAATGCCAAAGAGTTATTATTATTTGTCCCTTGCAAAGGTGTAGCAATGTATGGTGGAACAGTCGATGTGCTAGAAAATAAAGGTGGTAACCCATTGGAAAATGAAAATGTTGTGTTTGTCGGAGCTTTTAACCCGAATTTACTAATATCACCTCTTTTATCCAACGTCAGCGCTCCATTACTAGTTGCAGACAAAGGAGAATCTGTCTTTATATTGTTATTCCCTATACTTTTCCCATTATTATTATTGGACTTTCTGAAGTATTGAGATGAACCATTATTACTATAAATATTTGTTAATGTTGTTGATGAAGGTTCACTTTGGATTGAATCATTACTTATAATATTATTATTAGGAATCTCAACTCTTAAAACAGGTCTCATTGTAGATTTCTTAGTTTTGTCTATATCTTGGTTTGATGCTATTGATGTATTTCTCGTTGTCGTTAAATTAGTTCTTTGTTCATTTGATAGTGATAAAGAATTTGCATGATTTTCTTGTTTTATCTTATTTTGATTATGTTGTGATTCATCAGTTAAATTCAACATTGATGGGCCTGAAATTGCAGATGCATTTAGGTCAGTATGTGATGATGATCGTATTGAAGAATTAGTTGCTGATGAAAATGTTCTAAAACCTTCAATTTGTTTTTGAATTTGATCTTGTAATGGGTTGTTAAAAATTATTGTTTCTGATTTAACTTTTAAATCCTTTAAATCTCTATCCCTCAATTTCTGAAAAGATTTCGATGAATGTTTTGACTGGTTCGAGTCATGATTCGTTTGATTTCTTAGCCTTGTTGTCGTTTTATTTAATTTCAGTGATTTCAAGTTTTTATTACTAGTATTATTATTAGTTTTGTTGTTGTTGTTGTTGTGAATTGTGGAATTACCTGTATCATCATCTTCCTCATTACTATCATTAGTATCATTTTCGTCACTATCATGACTTAAATAAGAATGATTATGATTATCTATTGATAATCTTCTTTTCTTTGATATATGATCATTTGAACTATCACTATTTATTAAATTTTCTGATATTAATGATTTTCTTTTAGTATAACTACCAAAATCAGATGGATCTTTCACTTCACGAGTCATAGATTTATCATTAATATAATGATCTATTAAATCATTTGTATCAACTGATGAAAATTCATATAGAGTATTATTTGGTCCGACAATTAATACAGTTATATCAACTTGACATAATACGGCTAATTCATGAGCTTTTTTCAATAAACCAGCTTTACGTTTAATAAATGTCACAGTTCTATTTCTTTCATCCGTTAAAGGTTGTATTTCGATCTTACGTCTACCCATTATGATAATATGCTATATGAATTACTTATGTAAGGAAATACAAACAAAAAAAGCAAAAAAAAGACGAAAAAATAAATAAATAAAGTGACTAAAGGAATGCGAAAATGTTCTATACTTTCTAACGATGCAATATCGTTCTATGTTCTGATAATAACAGATATGTGTCTCTTTTCTCTTTTGGAATCAATTGAAAAAATAAAAAAATAAACTTGATTAGATGATGATTTTAAAAATAGCTTGCTTTATAAATCGAATTTGTAAAAAAAAAAAAAAAAACAGAAAGGAAAAAGAAAGAAAGGTAACAGGATAAGCAATGAATTGAACTAGTTCTATAAAAAATATAATAGAATTAGCAATATTTTTTCGAGCTATTGCTATTGCTACTGTAACTTATCGATCTGTCCTTCTCGAAAGAAAGTTCCTACTTGCACCACTATTACTCAGCTAATCAAAAACTATGTCATTTTAGCTGGGGGGGATCTCCCACTCTAATTCCCCTGGCATCATCACCGCGGTCCGAATCTCTTCTGCTTGGGATTTTGACGCGAAAAACTTCTTGATTATAAAACTATAAATAACTCATCCACCTCGTTTCAAAAAAACACCGCTAAATAACCGTGTGACATGATAAATTTATCACGTGATAAATTCTGGGTAACGAAAAACGTCGTCGTACAATTCGTACATTAGCAACCGTTTTATTTTCAGGATCATATGATTGTTCAGAAAGCAGTGTACAGAGGAGTGTTGAAAGGGGGGCAGAAAATGAGATTCGTCAATTACAGTTGTTTTTTTGTACGCAACGTTCACCGCGGACACACCGGAGTAGTTTACAGTTTAAGGGCTGTCCCATTATTGGATTGAATTATCGACTGGGTCGATATCTGCTCATACAAATTGTTACCCTGGTGTGTCGTACGATTTACGGTTACATTAGCCCCATTTGTATACCTGATTCGGCCAAATTGAGAAACTTTTTATTCGAAAGGTTATCCGCACCGATTTGAATGTCTTGTTTCCTATACACGAGAAATGTCATAATACGATGACTATTTAAATCAGTATCAGTTGTCTATAATTATTCCTATTTTCACTTTTATATATATATGTGTATATTGTATATTTGTATATTTGTATTGAATGGTAGTATAATAGTATCATACCTTTGATATACCTATATAATCAAGAATACTTAAGAATGACAAAAAATTATTTAAGATGGCCTTATCCAGATGAACCACAATCTGGTTATTGGGGTAATACAACAGCTATAATAGATTGGTGTGAAGAAAATTATGTTGTTTCACCATATATTGCAGAATGGTCAAATACTTTAACAAATATAATGTTTATTATAGTTGCAACTTATTTCACTTATTGCAGTTATCGTAATCGTTTAGAGAAAAGGTTTATTTTAATCGGTTTATGTTTTGCTTTAGTAGGTTTTGGTTCATGGTTATTTCACATGACTTTAAAATATCATTTCCAATTACTAGACGAATTACCAATGGTTTATGCAACTTCAACTCCTGCTTGGTCATTATTTTGTGAATTGGATTGGAAAACTTTAAGAGTATCAAAGAATAAAATTTCACATAGAAAAGAAGTATTCTTTGGTATATTAGTTGTATCATTTACAACAGGTTTAACATGGATTTATATGTTTTATCAATCACCAATCATTTTTCAAACATTATACGGTTTTTTAACTTGTTTAGTAGTGGCAATTTCAAGTTCATTCGCTTATTTTTTAGTACCAAGAAATAATTTAGTGAAAAAAAATTTATACACAACAATGGGTTTAGGTATTGTAATCTTTTTACTAGGTTTCATTTCATGGCAATTGGATATTCATTTATGTAACTTCTGGAGACATATCAGAAGAAGTTACTTATTATTACCATTAGGTGTATTCCTAGAATTACATGGTTGGTGGCATTTATTAACTGGTATGGGTGTCTACACCTATATAGTATTTTTACAATATTTACGTGTATTAAATCTTGATTCAGATGATGATTACTTATTCATTTGGAGATGGAGAATATTACCTGAATTGGTTAGAAAAGATTCAGCTATTACAACTAACTATTCTTTATCATTTTGGGGTGATTTGGAATCTGAACAAAACCGCATTCAAGAACAAGAACAAGAACAACAGTAGTCGCTAGAACATTGCAAAACATTAATAAATATATATATATGTATGTATTATTTTTTTAAAAACACTTTATTTATTAGTTTCATCTAATCAAGAAAAGCATGTTTTTTAAATTAACATTACAAAACTTCTTTTTTTTATACAAATTAAGATAACCGAAAATACAAAAATCATAATTTTCTACCTAAACATAAACATAAACAAAAAAGAAGAAAATAAGCAAATATTGATTACTATGGTAAAACTAACTATAAATCCTATTCCAGCAATCAATAATCAATAAAGCACACAGATAAGAAATTAAATAATTTTAATGAAGATAATATTTAAAAGATAATATTTGAAACATAATAATTGAAAATAAATAAATAAATATTAAATACAAACCACTACTAACTTTAAATCATCTTAGACATATATGGGCCCTCCAATTCATAACCCAACTTAGCATAATAATTTCTCACACCAACACCAGAAATAACAGATATCTTTTCCGAACCATGTTCCTCCTTAGCAATTCTTTCTGCTTCTTCCATCAATAATGTACCAAAACCTTGATGTTGGAACTTACGTGGATCCCTAGAATGCAATGGAACAACTGAACCGTAAACATGTAACTCTCTAACAATTGATGTTCTTTGTTTTGTAAATTCCTTTCTATACGTGTATTTCTTTGATGCTTTTCTTAATCTTAGTAAACCAATTAAAATATCTTTCTTTGGATCCTCATAAGATAAGAAAGTTTCCCAACCACCATTAGCATAATAATCTCTTCTAATTAATTCTACTTGATCCGGGGAAACTTTATTATGAACTTCTTGAATACCAACTTCTCTAGTACGAACATCTCTACAAGATGTACCTAAATCCTTCATTCTAGCCAAAGCTAATTCCCTTAAATTACCGTTCTCAACACCACTAGTAACTAATGGCATGGGTATATCTCTTTGAACACGATATATTCTTGTCCATGGTGGAACTAAAGCCATTATTCTAGCAACTAAATCAACTAAAGCATTAGCGTTATATGATTTATATCTACCAGTTTTCCACAGTTCATATAAACCGGTACCTCTGATGACTAAGGTTGGGTAAATTTTTAAACCGTCTGTTCTGAAATCAGGATTATCAAAATATTCTTTAAATTGTTCAATATCTCTTTCCATACCAACATTTGGTAAATCAGGCATCATATGCGAAACAACTTTGTAACCGGCATCTTTTGCGATGGCAAAAGTTTCAGAAACAGCTTTAACTGTGTGTCCTCTATTTGTATCTCTAGCGACATCTTCATATATAGATTGAACACCGATTTCTAATCTGGTACAACCATATTTTAACATATCATCTAAATGTGGTCCTGTACAATAGTCAGGTCTTGTTTCAATGGTAATACCAACACATTTTGTCAAACTTTGTTGAGAATATTTGATTGCTTCATCCAAATCGTTACCGTTAAACCCGGATAAAGCATTATGCAATTTTGTAATGAAGTCTTCTCTGTAATCTTGTGGTAAAGACATGAACGTACCGCCCATAACAACATATTCGACCTTATCAATAGAATGACCTAGTTGTTTTAATTGTTCTACTCTACCTCTAGCTTGTTCATATGGATCGTAACGGGCCCTAATAGCACGCATAGATGTTGGCTCGTAACCGGTATAAGATTGTGTAGAGTATTCGAAATCTGAATCTGGACCACCAGGGCAATAAACACAAATATTACCTGTGTATGCAATATGAGGACAACGATGTGGTTTACACATGACGGCGACAACAGCAATACCTGAAGCCGTTCTAACTGGTTTTGCTTTCAATTTTGGTAATAAATATTTCTTATATTGATCGGGAATAGAATTGATAATATCAGTAAGTCTTGGTTGTTGCTTTAATTTATATTTTTTAGAATATTTGATAATAAGACCATTTAAATTAATGTCTTTAGAGGATGATGTTGTCAATGAATTGGTTAATTCAGATGTAACGTCAGCACAACATTGGACAAAACGTTCCTTTTCAGGAACCAAATTTTGCTTATTTGTCTTAGGACCTTTACCACGACGAGCCATTTTATCTTTGGTGCACACCTATCAAACTAATATACACTGTAAACTTGTACTATTTTCAATTTTAACAATGATCACTAATTACCAATTCATCATAACTTATAGATATTTCACTAAAATTTTCAATTTTTTTTGAGATGAGCTTCGCAAAACCACTGAAATTTCCAATGAATACAGATACCCGTACGATATATTCTGTGGGATGAGATCACGATCACTAAAGCTAAGAAAAAAATCAATATGATATAGTTTTTAACTAAATAGAAAAAAAAATATGTATATATATATTTCTGTCGAGTTATTTATATATATATCAATAATATCTCACTTATATTTACTTGGCTTTTCTCATATATAGTGTTAATATTGGTATTCTGAATATCCTATTCTGGCTTCCGGGTAAATTGCGGACACTCGTTCTTTATTTTGTTACCGCGAAATTAGAGAACAGGTAACCAGTTCTTTGTAAAGCACTTTAAAGATAGTTGCTGAATGTGATCTGGTTCCCATTATTCTCATTTCATACTTATTTTAGATGAAAAATTACAGATATTAAGAGTATTGAGATACTTATATATTTAAATCTTTTTCAATTCTTTATCAAAACGGTTTGTGATACCGTTTATTCCAAGCAATTTGCAATCTGATTGTCAAACAAGGTAAACATGACACCAGAGGCAAAGAAGAGAAAAAATCAGAAAAAGAAGGCTAAACAGAAGCAGAAGAAGGCCGCTGACAAAATGGCTTCTGCAAATGGTTCTATTGATGCATCAATTACCAATTCAGATGATATATCTAATTCAACAATGGAACCATCTTTCCTAGTTGAGAGTACACCGGAAAATAAGGATTTAGTTAACAATGACGAAGACCTAATTGAAATTGAATTACAGGGAAAAGACCAATTAGACGTTGAACAAGAACCATTAGCAACTGACCATTCTGAAAGCCAAGAACCTAATATTAAAGAAAGCAATTTAAATAATTTACAACAGCTGGCTCTAGAACAGGAAGTTAAAGTCGATTCACCATTGATAGAGAAAAGTTCTGTGCAAGACACTATAACTAGTGAAGTAATTCATGATGATATGAAAATCCAGGAAGAACTCAATGTGAATAATGAATCAATTTCACAAGTAAATGAGTTAGAAAAAGAACGTGATGCATTTGAACAAAGAAAACAGCAATTTGATGAAGAACAAGCTAAGTTTGAAAAGAGTAAATCAATGTTAAGTGGAAATGCCAATGATGAAAGTCATCCAAATAAAGAATTTTTAATCGAGGACCAGAATGACAATATAGAAATGCAAAAATTATTAGTTCAAGAACAGAAAAAATCTGTTTTACAGGATGAGATAATTTTGGGTGTTCAACAATCTCAATTGAACGATGAAGAAGCATCTGAATTTGATAGCAATTTTTTGAACAAGGAGCAAGAAACTTTACAATACGAACAAAATCAAACAATGGAAAACTCCAGGATTATAGAACAAGAAACTTCTGTTATTAGCAATAACGAACAATATTTGCAGAATGAAAGAAATCCAATAGACAGGTTTAATAATAATTCTCAAGCTCCAAAATCAATGAACTATGACTTATCAAGTACACAACCTCAGATAAGTGAGGAAAATTCCAAAACTGAAGTTCCAATTGACTTTGTTCAAGAGTCTGATAATCTTAACATGAATGAAGTACAACATAATGATAGTCTACTTTTTGACCAGAGCAACACTGAGACAGAGACTATGCCATGGGAAAAGGCTGTTGTAGAATCAA
>PPOH02000235.1:0-38910 GCA_003708465.2 Kazachstania kunashirensis
ATTTCTATCTATCTATCGTGTATTATATAGAAAAGAGACAGCAAACACAAATATTAATTTCTGTATCTTTTATATAATGTCTTACTCTTACCCTGTTTCGAACCCGCGCGCACACTTAACTTCTGAATAATCAATATCTCGAAGATATACATTAAAACATACAAACATACAAATATACAAATATACTATAACAATACCTCTCTAGTGCTCATGCTCACCCTCCTTCAAGGCTTCACCGTACCTCGGATAATCTGTCAAACCCTCACCAGTCCTACCAAAGAAAGTCTTTCTCTCATATTTGTTCAGTGGCAGGCCCTTCTCAAGACGGTCCACCAGATCAGGATTCGAAATCCAGAACCTACCATACGAAATTAATGTTCTCTCGTCCTTAACCATCTCCTTAACTACTTCAGGGTGAAGTGTCAAGTTACCCGACCTGATGATCTTGCCCTTCCAGATGGAAAATGCAAAATCATTCGTACCCTCCATGTACATACCCTCGCCTTCAGCCAAGTACGGGTCAGTAACACGGGGCTCCCCCAGATGCAAGTAGGCCAGGCGTTTACCTTCCTTTCCTCTCCTTTCTAGTTCGCCAATGACATATGCATACGTGGCTAGCAACGTCGGGTCAGATCCACCAGACATCCCTCCGTACGTGCTCCATGGAGTCAACCTGATGCCCACCCTCTCAGCACCCACAGCAGCAACACAGGCATCAATCACCTCTAAAGTTAGGCGTGACCTGTTTTCAATCGAACCACCGTACTCATCCGTCCTCTTGTTGGAACGTGGGTCCAGGAACTGGTTCAAGAGAAACCCAAACGCACTATGGATCTCCACACCATCAGCCCCAGCTTCAATCGAGTTCTTCGTCGCATTCACAAAGTCTTGCACAAAGCCCTTGATTTCTTCTCTAGTCAAACCGTGTTGCGGATTGTTCGCATATAGCGCGTTGTTTTGGTAGGTCACATTATCATACACGTCATCAGAAGCTGAAACGTATCTCAGCCCATCTCGGGTCAGGTTACCTGGAAACGCGTGTCTGCCCAGCGCCCAGAACTGAACCCAGAAGTACGACTTGTTGTCATGGACCTTCTTGATGATTTTTCTCCACTCAGCAACTTGCTCCTTGGACCAGATACCAGGGGCATGATCGATACCACCAGCTCTGGCGGAAATCACCGCAGCCTCAGAAATCAGCATCGTGCCTGCTCTCTTGGAACGTTGGTCGTAGTACTCAGAGGCCAATTCCGTGTTTGGGATTTGGCCAGGAAACTTAGCTCGTAATCTCGTCAGTGGAGCCATCACTGCACGGTGCGATACTTCCGTGTTACCAATTTTGGTTGGTTTGAATAGGTTGGTGTCCTGTAAAGGGACGTTTTTGAAGTCTTCAACAAAAGGCATTATTTTTATTTTTTATTATTTCACTTTTCTACTTTTTGTGTGATATTGTGGTTATGACTGGAAGAACTCCAACTTCAGTTAACACCGAATATCTCATACCTTTATATAAAAGCAATTCCTGAATGAAACATTGGATTGTGCTTGTAAGTAGCTTCCGCCCACTTACCTAACTTCCGGCTTTTAGCATCCGCCCGCTTACCTAGACGGGTTTCAAATTACAAATACTGACAATTACTACGTCAGCAAATTAGATAACCAACTGCGCCGTTCAATCAGTAGGATCTAATCAAGGCAGTAAACAGTGTCCTCGCTCCATCCAGAACGGCCATTAACTACACACATGTTATCAGAGACTGTTGCACTTACGTAAGTTCCAACATTCCAGTATGATATTCTTATGCTATAACCATTACTTACAAATACTTTTTAACATTATATAGTTTCTACTTGAATCATTGAACCATGAACAATAACAATATTGCTCGGCAATAGGCCAATTACACAAAGCTGTTGGAATATGTGTTCTTAAGTTAAAAGAATACGTATGTCAGATCACGTGCTTCTCATGTGATCCTGGGTGCCTACCCAACACTAGTTAGGGCTTCTTTTACAAAAAGGTATAAAAGGAGACCATATTCTCTGTTTATTTAGTTTATATTTCTTGTACTTTGTATCTTATATAAAAGAAAGAAGATAAGAAACACTACTATTAATTTCTGTATTTGAAATAGTGTCCTACTAGGGTTCGAACCTGCGCTCACACACCCAATATATGGAAGTGCGGCATTAAGTCGTAGCGTCTGGAGGAAAATAAAACATTTTGGCCGGAAAAGTATAAAAGTAGGGGCTGTTTTGACCAAAGTCTAACTGTAAGATATAGAGAAGCATCCTATAGTAGGCGTTCTCAAAATTACCATTATCCCGACTAATTTTTATTCGACATACTACAACAGATGAATATTGTTCTTTCTACAACACTATTATTCATGCTGATATCATCATACGTTGCCTGCAGTAAGCTTTGCTGGTTATTCATTTCCTTTACTGGGCTTGGTACTTTTATGTACTCATTCTCGAGACCATACGAAATTTTTTTAATGTCTACTTGCCCGCCGTATTCTGGGTTAGATATACTGAAAAAGGAGAATAATGGTGTATTACCATCTTTCTGGAGTTCTAAATGTGCAGGGTCATGGGCTCTTTTGGCAGTAATGAAGGGTTTGATGGCAGCATGTGCTGTGGGTGCTGTTGGAACTGGTGTGGCGGCAGGTTGGGAATGGAAAGAAGCATTATAATTTGAAAAAGGCATCTATGATTACGCTGAATAATGAAAATACAACATAGAGTAACTGAACTAACTCAAATAATCAATGATCTACTGAAAATCAGAAACTGAGAGCCGAATCTCAACTAAGTGTAGGAAATTTAGCAGGGGTATGACTTTTACATGGGTAGTTAACGTCCAAAGTCAGAAATCCAATTTATTGATTGTTCTGAACATAAGGTGAAGAAATTATGCAAGAGACATAAAGGTGAGTATCCTGGGAGGAGAATACAGTGTTTCCTAAATGTGGCCAATTATTGGTTCGCAAGGCGAAGAGTAGGAATGATATATTTTTATCAGTAGGATTCGAACCAAAATATACCAACGGATGTTTTGAGCTAGATATACTGCTTGTTAATGTTGAATAATCCTGAATAAAACGTATTTTACATTTTTACAGTAAATTGTTTCTTTCCACATTTATAGCTAATGCCATGACGATCATTTAGAAAATAATTCTCTATTAAAATAAGCAAAACTTCGGAGGATATTATAAACGGTACTGCAGTTGTTGTGGTTTAATCATTATCTTCGCAGCGTAGCTGTCGCATTTAGTTACTCAGTTGAATAAGTTGAGTGAATATTTCATTTTTGTGTAGACTATTATTTTTCTTTTATGAAAGGGTATATATTATATAATATAGTATAAATAACAGGACATACCTGCCATATATGCGGGATGAATTATGTACTGCTACTTAGAACTGTAATACTTTGGGTGTAAATTGGTAGCTTATACATCCGGTACGTCATGATTATGTGGGTTATACAGGCGTTTAAATTGGACGAACTAGCTTATAGAAGGCATAGATATGTAATTAGTTGACCTACTTTGAGAATCTTGATATAAATCTATAACGTTTATATTATAATGCTCCGTTATTTCTATGTAATGATAACTCAGATATCCAGATTTTCTTAAATAGTATGTCTGTACAGTTTGCCACTTCCATTAAATAAGATGAAGATATTCTGATGTAATATTTGTCTGTATGATTTTAAGATTAGTGACAAAATGATATGTCCATACCGAAGAACAAACTATTACTTCGCTTGTAAAAAACCGTTTCATGATGTTGTCTATACCTTTATTATATGATTTGGCACCAATGCATCTATAATAAATACATCAATATCATGTATTCATTCTGGCACATTAATATCTATTTCTACAGTGCCATTTTTCCCTCTGGAAATGAGCTAGTCTTTTCTCACTTAGAAAGAATCTGAATACACCTTATGGGCTTAATCACAACAATAAATGCTTATCTTGAAAACTACATCATTTATTACAAAGTGTGAAGGAAATGACGTCTCTTAGACGTTAATAATCTAATCAACACTTGCATATATTTTGTGTGCGCAGGTTCAAAACTGGGTAAGATATTATTTCAAAAATACAGAAATTAATGGTAGTGTTTCTTCTCCTCTTTCTTTTTATGTAAGATACAAAATACAAGAAGTACAAACTAATCACATGAGAAGCACGTAATCTGGCATACATATTCTTTTAACTTACGAACACATATTCCAACACTTTTGGGACATATTAGAGATCTGTTTGTCCGTACACACCTTAGTTTAGCAACAGGCTAAGGGAGCACCTCTTTGTACATGCACGATTTGAATTTTTAGTTATTTCTCATTAACAACACATCATGTGAACAATAGATGGAGAATCGTACTCATAGCATCTAAGCTAGTTTCGATAGTTTTTACGGTTTCATTATTTGTAAGAGCATCATTCTCATAAAACTCTCCTGGTTTAGTTATTATCACCTGGGATGCTGGTAATAGTACCGCAATATAGTCAGACTCATCGTTTAAGATTCGTGCCATGCTATTTTTGTCGGTATTGAGGTCTTATTGTTCGATTCCCAACAGTGTGCGTAGGTAATGCAACATCTCTATGGCCACTGAGACTCAGAAAAGAAAAGTGACTGTTTTGGGAATGACAGAGACCAAAAACGGAAACAGCAACAGAGAAAGAAGCAGCATTTTCATTTAGATACGGAGGATATATTTTTAGTAAGCACATACTCTGATTGTTGCAAACTTTTTTTTAATCTACTATCACTAAAAACTTGTGGAGGTTTATTTTCTGTACTAAATTTCCTTGTATCTCACTCATTATTTTCAATTGATTCCCTACTTCGGGTAAGGTTATCTTGCGGTATTTTTGATTTCACTCAGAAATGTTCCATCTTAATTATTGATCGTTGCAATTCTGATTCTGATTATATATTTAACACATTTTGTCACAACTTCACATCCATACTATACTGTCCAAAGCATAGCCCTATAATATTAGCTAAACAAATTATGCTAGAAGAGATGGGAGAGTCTAATGAAGAAGAAACTTCGCAAACATTTAGACGTGACGCAATCAAATTACTATTATATCTACTTTTAATATTTATCCTTGTCGGGTTGTGGTCTGTAGTTCAGTCGAGCAGCACATTGCATAATATAGAAAAAGAAAACACTTTATTTATTGAGGAAATTAGACAGCATTTGACTAAAGATAAAGTTAAGCATCATGAAAACTCTGTTGATTTAGTACCTTTGAACGTTGTTTAAAAAATAACAATTCTGACGGAAACCATTATACAACAGGATGGGTATATCCAGAACAAAATTCTGATACATCTACTTTAACCGCAAGTGCTACAACTACCACTTTGGCACCGCTCACTAAACGTATAGTGTATTTATGGTGGACTTTTGCAGCTGTTAAGTTAGCTCTGACAGACATTAGTCTTTTGGGTACAGCACAGTCATGCATAAATTGGTCTAATGGTAGTGCTAGTGTTGTTGATAAAGCTGGTTGTGTGACCGGATGCGTTGCAACAGCAGTAGGTACGTTGGCAACAGTCAATAAGGCAGCTTTCGACTATCAGGTTATTAATAGAGCAGATCATGCATGTTTATCGTCAATATATGATGCTTGGTAGAAAAGAGATGCTGAGCTAGCTGCCGATTATCTTTCAAATGCACAAAATATTACAGAGGTGATATGGCATAACTCTCAGGCTTACCTACATTGAATGTTCTCCAATTCAATTTATCTGTAGTTCTCAATGATCAAACCGGTTACCCAGTTCATTACGTAGTGAGGCCCGATGGTATAGCTCATCGCATGTCTGCTATGAGCTCTACCAATTCTCCATGGTACGCTCGATTTTGTCATGCAGAAGAAAACTCAACAGACTATGAAAAGAGAGACGAAAGTTATAATATGGAAACTTCTCTAACGGCGGAATCGAAGCAAGTGGTGAATATGTTGATGATGCGAATGGTGTTTTGAGTATGCAATATGACTGGGGACAGCTATTTCATCAGATCAGTTGTTATCTTGGTGATGGATTGGTAATGCATATCAATATCAAATTTATAACAACAATGCTAAAGACACGATAACGGGAGGAAGATTTAGAGGTTTTGACAATGGACAATTTGACTAAGGATCATTAATACCTGAAGAGCAATTTTACATGTTCAGCCATGGGCACAATGTGAAATTTCTTAAAGCTATTAACTGTAATATTTTAAATATATACTTTGTATGCAAACCCCGTAATTTTAACGTATGGAAAGGGTATATATTATCGAATTGTAGATAAAGGTACCTAATATGTTTATTTTTCTTCTGAATTACTACTACTATTTATTAATAATGAACCACCCATCAACTGACTGGCTCTAACATGACTCTTGAGCAGAATCTTCTGGGACAGCGATCGAAACTATCATTTGTCCAATAGCTATAATTTTGAAATTGCTTCAAAATCAATGTCAAAAATAAACGTGCAATATTTTTGGATTTTTCCAGTGTCGTCACTAAGACAGGATAGGAATTATTCCTTAAAAGTATAAGTAGGATGGTAGAATCTGGTAGTTCAAGTGTTGCCCTCAATCCTTATAAAGAGAGTGCTGTAATAGAATTTTGTGTCAAATCAGGAAACTTTCAAGATAGTATGCTTGTATACTTTGATATGATTTTAGTTTTTTGACCTTTTTTTTACATTTCATTTCATATGTATGTATATTATTAAATTTATCCTATTAATGGGACTAGCTGTTCTTGCTTCATTGCAATGCATCTTTTCTTCTGTATAAACCATTGATAGACTTAAGTTTATATTCCTTTATAATTCCTTAATTTTCAGCAAAGAAATATTGTTTTTCTTTTCATTTTTTCAACTTGCATGCAATTCACAAAATATTATATGATAGGAGTAGTTAATACTGAAGTTATGTAATCTCATTATGACCAAGTATATGGCTATCAAAAATTCTAAAAGTATAGTTCGAGCCACTTCGGATTGAATTGGAAAAGCATTGGTCGGTATAGTATATTAAGTTCAGACTTTAAGCACTGTCTTGAGTTGAAAGATATCCTACTTAAAAGTATGATATAAATCTATATATTGAATACTCGTGAGTTGCTGCAAATCTCCTACCATATAATTATTGGTTACATTATAAATGTTGGGCAGTTATAAGGTACATTATTGCCTAAGTTATTTTTCTTTTGTAATTCTAACATATTTATGAGAAGAGACTGGGAGGCAAATATTTTCGACAAAGTGGGAACATCCTTAATTCCCAATGATGGGACTTCATTTCTTTCACCAACTGAAAACTCAGCGACTTTTAACACTTTACTTGGTAATAAATCGCTATTTTCAGATGTATAATGCCCAAATATTAACCGATATTTTTGCTGTTGTTCATATGCTTTGGTTTCCTTTTTCTTCTTGATATATGGCTCATCTAATAGAGTTACGGTATCTGTATTCAAAAGTGCTAATTTATAGTGATCATTATCAATAATAGGTGTATATCTTACATGCCATCTGAAGCAACATTTATTGATGCTAGTATCCATATCTCTGAATTGAAGCCGATGTATCATTCTTACTGGCTCTATTGACTCGTCTTGAAACAAAAATATATATTCTGTGATATACCCTGTATTAATCCTTAATATTTCACAAAATAAGTTTTTACATAAAGTAACCTTTTCATTTTGCAGAATAATTTTGATGTTATTATATGGAGGAACCTGTTTTGTGTTTAGCAATTCATAGATATAAACATTAAATACCAATTGGCTGTTACCTCTGAAGTTGTTAGAACTAAAATCAACTTCTTCGATCTTCAAAAGTGGTATTCCTACACCATTTTCATCATTAAGCAATCTTGGATCAAATTTTTTTAAATTCTTAAAAATATCGAATGCCTGAACAGATGGGAAGATAGCAGCACCTAAATCCCCAAATATTTGGGCAAGAGGCATGTGCCTCTCAGCAGTAAAATGTAAAAATTCAGAGACAGATTTATCTGTTGTTTTTTCTATTCTTAATCTATCTTTTCCCAAAACATTTCTCTTAAGACAGGCAATAATTCCCATTAGACATAAATTTTCTATATCTCTTTGTTTTTATATTAAAAAAAAAATTAATTTAATGATCATCTGAGAAATTAAGTGATATATTATGTCATATATATAGATAAACTCATTACAAATCCATAGTTGACTATCATCTTTCATTAGAAACAATATAATAAATTCAATAATAAACGGTTCTTCTATTGTCTTTCTCTCCGTCAAAATATCATCGTTATGTACGGACCTAGTAAATAATCATATACTTTATTGGGAGTTATTCATCAAGTAGTGTGAATCTAAAGATTCATCGAATGGCTATTCAAACTGGGAAGTTTTTGGAATGTATAAAAGAAGTAGTACATCATTATAAAAACAATATTTCATAATTGAATTTAACTCGTTTATCATTTCTTAATAGTGATAAAAATTCATTCTATAAAGTTTACAAATAAAATCTGACCTTGTATAGACGCTATATAAGTATATCAATGTGCATAATGATTAATTATTTGGCACTATCCTCCGAACGCTGACTCAAATGCAAAATAACTCTGCTTGCAAGAATTACAAAATTAGCCCTTGATAAATGACTTAAAATTCTTAGTGCAATGAATCTTGGTAATTCTCGTTTTCCCATCTTTTTATAATCAGTTTTTCCATTAGTTCTGATAGGAATTGGAGAACGTCCTGTTATTAGCATAGGAATATCATCAGTTATTTGATAAAAGAAATATGCTGCACCGATAATTAATTCATTTTTCCAGTTATTATAAAAATCTTGGACACTAGTATAATTCTTAATAGAGTATCCAACTAATATAACAAAGAACAAAATACTTGTATAAATATCGTATGCTCCCATTATTTCTGTTGACTGTTTTCTTTTTTTGTTTGTGTCTTACAAGTTTTAACACTTCATAGCTGACAGATCGATTATATATTTTATATTTTTTTTACGTTTCGTAAGCATTTTAAAATAGCATTTTTTCTCAGTCTTACTAGCCGCATGGTAATAACCTACTTTTGTATAGATACATAAAGAACAACGTAATAAATCAGATACAAAAGTTAATTGAATATAAGTACATCATATATATATTTTTTTTTCGAAACTGGAATATTATTTGAACCATGATATCTTCACTGCTGTCTTTTTTCATCTTTGGGTTTACCATTAGCACATTTTGCTAATAATCATAATAATAGCAATATGAACTATCCTACAATGTTAATGGGGAATCAAAGACATAGTATAACTACAAATATAATTTATTCATTCAGATAAGAACCATTTACGATTAAAATTATCAATTATATATTTTTTGCTCAGATCAACCAATTAATATGAAAATACAAAGTTACAAATACTTATATTAAAGGTAAATAATTAATGTCTTATGATAACAATCATTATAAATTGACTCCATTAAATCCAGACTCCATCGCAATCAATGACTTCAGACTGAGATCCACCGTAAATCACTTTTCCAACGAAAATTATTATGTAATTCGTCATTAGCACGTGACACACAGTTTTGAAATAGAAAGTGAAAACACTCTCCACATTTTTCACAATTTAGCCCTTCGAAGACAAGGCGACTTTGCTGAAATGTGACAAAGAGAGTCTTTGCTTAGTAAAGACAGTGTCCCTTGTTTGACAATTTGCCCTGTTAGTTCGAGTATTTGGAAATGATGTAAGCTGAACGGAAGACTCAGTGCCACACGTTATATGAAAAGTTTTTTTTATTCGAGGATACGATTGTACTCCAAGATGGAAATGATTTATTTAAAAGAAGAGATAAAAACCATTTCAATGATTACATTTTAATTTTATATAATTTGTATACTAATAAAATATTTTTATTTTTTTTCACTAAAGCATTCAACTGCTATCAAATAATTTTAAGAAAGATAAAAATGGCCGATTCTTTATCATCACGTTTTTCTTCTGATGGAGAAGAAATCAGGCACATAAATGTTTCAAAATCCTCATCATTAAGGAAACAAGAGGAAATTTACGAATTAAATACCTCGATTGTTACAACTAGTGAAAATATTGAAGATCCAGAAGCAAATATTAGAGAAGATTTATCAAGATCTCTAAAACCTCGTCATGTTTCATTAATTAGTATAGCAGGTATTATTGGTACAGGTTTATATTTATCAACTTCAAAATCATTAAGTACTGGTGGTCCAGCATCTTTATTCATGAATTATACAATCATCGGTGGAGTTGTTTATTTGACTTTATTATGTTTAGGTGAAATGTCGACTTTTATGCCAATTAGTGGTTCTTTTGTATCATACGCAAAAAAATTCGGTTCAGAATCTTTTGCTATGGCTTTAATGTGGAATTATTGGTTTAATGATGCAGTTTCTGTTGCATCTGATTTAACTGCTTTACAATTAGTTATGGATTATTGGAAAACTTCCGATAGTGGATTCCCATATTGGGCTGCTTCTTTACTATTTTGGTTTTTCGTTGTTTGTTTGAATGTCATTTCAGTAAGATTATATGGTGAAACAGAATATTGGTTAGCTTTATTGAAAGTTATTGCAATTATTATTTTCTTTATCTTATCTATTGTAGTTAACGTCGGTCATAATCCACAACATGAATATATTGGTTTCAAAAATTGGACTCATGGTGAGGCTCCATTTGTTTCAGGTTTCAGAGGTTTTGCTTCTTTATTTGTTAGTGCTTCTTTCGCTTATGGTGGTACTGAATCTATTACATTAACAAACGGTGAAACTCAAAATCCTGTTAGAAATACTCCAAAGATTATTAAAACAGTTTTCTGGAGAATTTTAATTTTTTACGTCGGTGCTACTTTCTTTATCGGTATGAATGTTCCATATGATTATCCAGGCTTATCAACAGGTTCTGTCGTTACTTCTGCATTCACAATTGTTTTCCAAATGGCTGGTTCAAAAGGTGCAGGTTCATTTATGAATGCAGTAATTATGACAAGTGTTATTAGCGCTTGTAATCATGCTTTATTTGCAGGTTCTCGTGTTATGTACAATATGGGTCTAGATGGTTATTTGCCTAAAAAAATTTTCTGTAAAACAAATAGATATAAAGCACCATACGTTTCAGTTATCTGTACTTCATTGGTTGGTTTATTAGCATTTGGTTCATCATTCCTTGGTGCTGGTGAAGTCTGGACTTGGTTACAAAATATTGTCGGTGTTTCTAACCAAATTGCTTGGTTATGTATCGGTATTACTTCTATTAGATTTAGAAAGGGCTTAGCTGCACAAGGTATGACAGATCAGTTACAATTCGTCAATTGGACGTACCCATACGGACCATGGTTCTTAGTTATTTTTGTCACTTTCATCATTTTAGTTCAAGGTTGGTCCGCTTTTGATCCATGGGATGTTAAGAACTTCTTCTCCGTATATCTAGAATTATTCGTTTTCCCAGTATGTTACTTAATTTGGTGGGTCATCAAGAGAGACAAATTTGTCAAACCAGAGGATATGGATTTCCATACAGACAGATACGTCGCCACTAAAGAAATTAATGAATTAAATGAAAAATTAGATAATTTGAAAGGTTGGCCTAAGTTTAGGCAAATTATTAATGATTATTTCATTTAATCACCTATTGCATTCCCATCATTACAGCATTTTATGTTTTTTACATTTCCATATGTAACAAAAAATAACATATTTACTCTAGACTTAATTTAATTTAATATAAATATTCACATAATTAATTTTAATGAAAAACTCTTTTTAGATAAATATTTTCTAGAATAAATAATTATAAATAATTATAAATAATTTGAAGTATATAATAAACGGAAAGGACTACATAATATGGTTTTTTGGTGATAGTTTAGGAATATGAATTCAGAGAATAATATTAAAGGATGCTTTATTTCTTAACAATTACCAAGTTATCTAATTCAGCCTTTTCGTTGGCTTCAGCTTCAGCTTCTAGAATGTAAGGAAATAGATATGGTACATCATCTTGTGATTTAACCCATTCATTTCTGGATAATAAATGATGAGATAATTCAGCTTGATGAGCTCTAATCATTCTGTAGTTTCTGGCATAGGATTCATCCTCCGGGAGTCTAGATAAAGCAGTTTGCACTATTGGATTCTCTTCAGCGATTAGATCATTGTATTTTAAACCTAATTTTCTGTAACCTGCTAGGCTAACATATTTATTTGCGATTGGTACACAGATTTTTGATAAAGTTGGACTTTTTAGGATGTAAGTACCAATCTTAGCAATAGATGTAAATGATTGTGGCATATTTAATGACCTCTAAAGTTAATAATATGTTGTTGTTTTGTGTTTGGTTTTGCTGATCATCATCTTAAAATGTTTACCGTATTTGATTTTTATATACTCCCAGAAAGTTTCAGTCGATATTTCCACTACGCGATGGGGCGAATAGTCCGATATGATTGGCTGAATTACTTAGTATATCGATATATTTGTTAATGTTATATAAAGGATATATATATATTTAAGGATGTTTTTAGTAGTTATATTCTGTCGGTTTAATACCTGCAGTGTTTGGGAAACCGCAATCGAGCAACATGCGGTCGATTACTGTTGGATCTTCGCGAATGGTATCATATGCTTCTTGAGTTTTGGCCAGTAACAACCCTAAATAACCGGTCGCATTGATTCCCATTGTGTATTTAGGATCTTCACTGGCTCTATCTATATTACAGGTCGTTTTGGCATTAGAACGAGGTACTAAACAGATAAACTTCTGTGTTAACAAAACATTATAACTTCTAGTTTGCTCAGGTCTTTCATTCAACCAGTCTTGGAAGAATGACAATGTTCTTTGTAAAAGAGAAAAATAGCATAAAGCCAAGTAGTGCTCATCGACATCATCTGAAGATTCTGGTAATGGCAATACGAAATGTGCAAATGATACTTTATTTGATTGTAATGGTTCCTGTTGAATATTTGGTAAAAAGTGTTCTTTTCCACTACATAATGTCTCTTGAAATGGTGTAAAATTTTGAGGTAATTCAAATACTTGGAGATGTTTGTGATCTTGTGATGATCCACTGGCTTTACCGCTATTGTAAAAAACTAAATGTTGACGATTTTCATCAACTTTATTTAATTTTACTATCAACTTAAATGCAGTGGCTAAATCTTGTGGATTTAATGCTTCAGTTTGATCTCTATATTCTTTTGTAACGATTAATGAATGTTCAGGGATGATTGGGAACTTATTTAATAACAATTGATATTGCTCATTGCCGGTCAGATCTTCACAGACGATCAAATTTGGAGATGGATTTGCAAAAGGATCTACACGTTTTTCACCTATTTCTTTGCGTTCAGGTTTCAATGCTAAACTTGGTGCATATGACACAAGATATTGCATACCACTGTGTGAGTCCTTTGTCTTCTCCACAACAGTTTCCGTTAACTTGATTGCCCCGGTAGCAATAGCATTTAGGAAAGTTTGATGGATCTGTTCTCCAATATTAGCAGGAATAGACATTCTTTTTCTGTTTGTCACTTCTAAAGTACAAGATAATACAATATCCTTTCTTCCTTTAAACATTCCTTTATTAGGATAAAAGCTGATCGATTGAAATCTGTTTTGTTTTTCAAGAATTTCTCTCTCACATAGATCTCGACAGTAACAGAGTAAGCAATAAACAAGAGATATCAGAACCCCACTGAGTAATTGGTCGAAGACTACAGGGAGTTCTACTGTAAAGTTTAATCTATAGTCCTAATCTTCCCTTGAGTTTCAAGCAAATGCATCATTCAGCCTATATAATTGCAACCGAATGGCTTTTACATATATTTAAAGACTTAAAACAATAGGATTTTGAAATATATTGCACATAACTCCCTGAAAGTCCAATAACCTACTTGAAATAACATGTATATATTGTATAAACTTAGTAATTAATTGACTTATGACTAACGTTATTACCGATGAATTACCATACGACCAGTGTGAGGGTTGATCCTGTAAAACAAATGTTTTTCCGTTCGACCATTGCTAAACCTATTGGCCTCTGTATTAGGGTATAAGCAACATTGCCGTGATAAAAAAGCTACCATTGTTAGGGCTTATAATTTTTCTGTACCTGACAGGCATAATTGATTTAGGGTTTTACACAATTATTGTTCATAAATTAAAAAAAAGTTGAAATAATTAGGGCATTTGTGGGATCTTAAACAAATTTCGGCAACAAAGGAATTATTCAATACTTGACCGTGGAAGTAAACTACATATGAATTAGATTTGTACACGGTAAAACTTTCAGATTCCAGTTAAAAACTGTTTAAAATTGTTCATACCATTGTAGGTTATAACATACCTCTTATTATTTTTGACATTGTGTTTTTTGGCAAATAATTTGATGCAATGTCACCACGAATTAAAGAAATTGAATATGATTTCCACTATAAACAATCATTTTTCACAATCGCAATCGATATAGGTGGATCTTTAGCTAAAGTTGTATATTCACCAATCAATAGTCAAAAGTTTAAGTTTGAAACAGTTGAAACAGAAAAAATAGATAAATTTATACAATTATTGCATTCAATTATTGAAAAATACAACAATGGAGATTATTCAAATACAAGAATTATTGCTACAGGTGGAGGTGCATTCAAATTTCAATCTTTACTAGATGAAGAATTTCAAAAATTAAATCATAAGATACAACAATTCGATGAAATGGCTTGTTTGATTAAGGGCCTCGATTTTTTCATTCACGAAATCAATGAGGAGATATTTACTTATAGTGATACACAAGGTTTTAATATAGTTCATACAAATAACAACGGTAATAAAAACATTTATCCTTATTTATTGGTTAATATAGGGTCAGGAGTATCCATTTTAAAAGTTAGTAAACCAAATGATTTTGTAAGAGTAGGTGGTTCATCTCTAGGGGGAGGTACACTTTGGGGTTTATTATCACTCATAACAGGAGCAAAAACATACGATCAAATGCTGCAATGGGCCCAGGAAGGAGATAATACTAATGTAGATATGTTAGTCGGAGATATATATGGTCAAAATTACAGTAGGATCGGTTTAAAATCTTCGAGTATAGCGAGTTCATTTGGAAAAGTATTTCAAGATAGAAGGAAAATAGATAAGAGAAAACCTTATATCGAAGATGCAATAAATAACAATAGTAACAGTAGCAGTAACAGTAACAGTAGTAGTAGCATTAATAACGATACAAGTGAGAGTGATACTTGTTCAACGGATGCTGAGGATTCTCTGTTAACCGCAACCACTAATAGCCATACAATAGAAGATAGAGTTCGAAACTCATTCAATAATCAAGATATTTGCAAAAGTTTATTATACGCAATATCAAATAATATTGGACAAATTGCTTACTTACAAGCAAATATACATAACGTGCATAATATTTATTTTGGTGGTTCATACATAAGAGGTCACCTAACAACAATGAATACGTTGAGTTATGCAATAAATTTTTGGTCTAAGGGCAGAAAAAAGGCATTTTTTTTAAAACATGAAGGTTACTTAGGTGCTATGGGTGCATTTTTGAACTCGATAGATTTACAGTCATAATTAAAAGCAAAAAAATGATCCATTATATTTTATTAACAATGTGATATATAACATTATATATATTTGTTTCATTATAAAAAGTTTCCAAAACTTTTTTAGCTAATATTTCATTATGCGTTATTTTAATATCTCTTAAAGAATTCGATTCATCTAATTCAATATAAACAGCATATGTCATTAATTTCTCTTTATCAACTACATTAAACTTTACAAGTTTTTCTTCAATTTGGATATCTAAATTTTCAACATTGTCGAATTTTGGTAAAAGATATGTTTGCAATAAATCTTTTAAGCTGGCTAAAGTTTTAAATTCGACCAATTTTTTATCATCATCTTGTTTCACTACGTTCTTAGATTTTTTTTTAGTCATCAATATATCATTATAATGTTTTAACTCTTCGATAAGACGTTCATTTCTCCTCTGATTTTGATTTATGCTATTCCAAGTGTCATAAGTTTCGGTTATTTTATTTATTTTGTCTTTACCCTTACGCATGTCATTTTTCTTTCTAGTTGATTGGATATCTTCGATTTTGTTCAACAACGAGAAACAAGTTTCAATGTCTTCACTTGTTTCGATGCATAGTTCTTTAACTTTACAATCGTCATTGAATAATTGTTGACTTTTCTTTGAGATATCTAATTTAATTTTATTTAATTCATCGTGACTTGATACAATAGTTTCATTTTCCAATGTATTTACTTCATTTTCGATAGAAACAAACCTAGGATCATCAATAGAATCCACCGGTAAGTTTCTGTTATTAGATGAAATAATGTACCTTAAAAAGTTATCTAAAGATTCTTGTTCCAAGTAAATCATTCTCAAGGACATGATAATTTTGTTAAATTCACCTATTTTATCATTAAATTCTTCAAAATTAATTATCTTATTTTCTGCTAAATCTATTATAGGCTTATGTTTGTCTGTAATTGAAATCAAATCCTTATAATCGTGTGCCAACAGCTGAATTGATTGCAAAACTTCATTATTGAGATCTTTGAATCGTTTCTCTTGTTCTATAAGGTTCTCATCAGAAATTTGACTGCTCAATTGAGCAGCTTCATTTAACTCCTTCTTATACATGTCAGTATTGATATAATTCATATCGCTTAATCGTTATTCAGCCTTGTGTCTGCCTATGTATGTTTATTCTATTATGTTGTTTGTTTACATATATATATTTTTTAAAGACCGATGACATAATTACGCTAATAAAACCGACTATGAGAGGAACAAAATTCAATCACAAGAGTAATAGAAGAAAAGTTATGCTATGTGTTTATTATCTATCATTATGAGATTGATCCATATTTCTAAAGATAATAGTGGTATGTAACAATTCTTGCTAATCCATAGAGAAATAGGTACTTTGTAACCTATATCAGACTACCAAATTTTGATATTTGAAGAAGTAACTGTATAATATATACTAGCAATCTATATATTTACTACTGATAACTTCATTATGTCAATACGATCCGATTCTAGTTACTCAATGAACCCTCAACGGGAAACGTTCTCAATATCTAACTGTCTGACCATTATAACTTTATCGACGCACGCAAAGAAAATTTTTTTATATGAAAAAAATTTCTTTGCCTTCATCAACCATGATTTACCAGAGATTAGATAAAAGAACACAGACAAAGATTGGTATAAATGTGAGTTGAGAGTGCTCGACTCTGTTTATCAACTCTTATTGCACAACTTAAGTTTGTTAAGTTGCTCACCATACTTAGTGAATGTGTCTATGTGCAAATATTGATCTACTTTCTCATTGCAAAAATTGCTGTTATACGGATTTATTTCTGAATAGGTCATTGATTTGAATGTAATTAGTTATTTCTGAATATGTTCCAATCTAGATATTTATCTGTTAGTTTTTTAACCTCATTCATTTTGAGTTTTTCATTTCGTCTGACCAGGTATGAGCTAACAAAATATGGATGTCTAGTAGTTATGTATTTTTGACTTGACCATTTAAAATTTCATTATTTTTCACCTCCACTGAATCAATCGATTTGATATAATTTCCAGCTTGATTTTCACTTTGTTTGAAGATTAATACTACATATCGTTCAATTAAACTATAATTTGATTTTGCTATATTTACTTATGTTTTATAAGTAGCCTAATAGTATATTGAGGAATATGGGAACTTTATTTTAATAATCCTAGAAGTGAAAATATTGTATTTGAATGAGAATTACATATTAAATTTATTTAGAGTTTTTATTTCTGAAATCACCTCCACCTTGTTTCCATAACCATAATGCATCAATTGCATAATTTCTAACAGATAAATTTGGCGTATTTTTTTCAATGGACGTAAATTCTAACCATTCAATAATATTTAAATCTTTAACCATGTCCCAAAACATTGAATATATCTTGTTCATTACGTTTTCAATATTACCATCCTCTTGATATGTTTCCGCATCAATTTCTGGTACTAATTGATAGTATGACTGTTTACCCAATTTATATAAAATTCTTCCCATTGTTTGTATTGATATGCAACGTTGTGAAGGAAATGTCGACCTTGCAAGATGATCTAATTCAACTATTGTATACCCAGCTAATTGTGGATCTTGAGAATGATGATGCAATGCAGATGTGGTAGTTGATTCAATCTCACGAGTTGGTGGTACTAGATCACCATTGAAGTCAAATCTACAATCAGATACGTTGTCAATTGTTGAAATAGTTTCAGTTTCGGCTGTTTGTTGCATCCACTTTAATTTTTCAATATCTCTTGATAAATTTGGGAAAAACTTTTCATGCAATTTTTGATCGAAATTTGGATCATTAATATCTAGTGGTAATTCATCATCATTATCACTATCAGATTCTGGTCTGATGAAATGTACATCTTTTAATAAATCTTCATTAGCAGAATGATCTATAGTTTGTGCCATTTGGTAATCTAGTGGTGCTATATCATCATCATCTAAGTGTTGATAATCTCCTTCTCCTTCTCCTTCTCCTTCTCCTTCTTCTTCTTCTTCTTCTTCTCCTTCTCCTTCTTCTTGGTCTTGTTCTTGATCCAATTTTAGTGATTCGAAATTTTCATTTATATTAAGAGATCGATTAATTTGGTCATTACTTAAACTTGGTAGAGTTTTCAAATTTTCGTTAAATCCACCGACCCAAGTACCTGAAGCACCTTCGATTTCAGCAAATAGAGGTGTTTCATTTTCTTGTCTTTTATTAATATTTTTCAATAAATTTCGAATTAATTTTGGATCTAATGAGTTTAATAATTCTTTTCGTTCATTAATGATTTCATCCTCGGACATTTCATTCATTGTTTTCAAATTCTCCAAATGAATAGATTCTGCCTCAGTCTTTGGTTTTAATTCCTCTTTCGAATTAGGGTTGGTTTGACTTTGACTTTGACTTTGACTTTTAGTCTGAGTCTGAGTCTGAGTCTGAGTTTCCTTTTGTCTTTTCTTCTTTAATCTAAGTTTCCATGATGATATTTTTTCTGGTTTGTATAATTCTGGGAACCCATTTCTAGTTTGTGGTATAGGTTTTTCTTGTTTCCATTGTGGGTCATTATATGGATCTTTTTCCACAATATCACTTAATAAATCCATCGATTCTTCTTCAAGGATACTAATTTAGTTGGTATCAATAACTGTACCAAATTTAACAGTTTGATATATTTATGTTATTTTAATTTTTGATCAACAATTTCTCTCTGTTGGTATGTGTGTTATATTCTGCCATTGCTTCTTTCTTTGGTAAATTTCTTATGTAAGAAAATGGAATAAGTATAATATCAAAGATTTTTCTTTTTTCATATCACGTGACTATCTCGCTCTGCACGGCTCTCACACTGAACCATAACGTTCAGTTCTATTCAACAACGACTCCTCGTTTTCATTATTATTTTCCTGTGAATTATGATGATTAGACGATGTAAGAGTATGCACTGATGGGTGTGTACTGATCACATATAGTGCATGGATCAGTCCAGGGAAAAAACCAAAGAGAAATAGTAAAACATTGATGAGCAAGTCTCTAGAGAAAAACCCACGTTTGAACCACACGGCAACTGGTGGTACAAAAATAGCAACTAACACAAGTATCCAGTCACGCAGTTCCATGATATATATATTTCAAAAACAACTTGTTCCTTTTGTGAATAGAAAACTCCTGTTCATTTACCTGTGAAAACGCCTCCCAAAAGAAAGGGTTCTTCCTGTTCTTATCTCCAAATTTTTGTGTCTCGGTTTTGTTTTGTTTTTCGCTTGAACCGCCGAGCTAACGCCGCCCTTCGACCCCCGCGAGAAACCATAATATAAAATAAATAGTAACGTGTCTCTTGTTACCCGCATAACGCGCCAAAACGCGTAAACAAAATAAATTCTCCCAAAACAGCAGAATGGAAACCCCCGCTTTTTTTTTTTTACAAAAAAATGACACTGTTTAATTTTTGAAGAAATGGTCATTTCCTCGAAGATACGCCATATTTAGTTTGTTTTTTTTCATCAACTAAGCAATTATTATATAAACAGATACGTAAAGGCAAATTTAAATAGTGTTTTTCTTTTCTTTCTATAATACTTTTTAATTGTGTTTTTTTTTATTTTCTGATATATCAAACTAATATTACATTAAATTAAAATATACTAGTTCAAAGATGCAATTTCAATCTATTGTCGCTGTCACTTTCGCTGTTGTTGCTGTTAACGCTCAAAACGTTTCCAACTCTACTGATTTGACTAACACTACTAGTTCCAACACTAGCAATTCTTCTAACGGTACTTCCTCTACCAAGATCTCTACTGGTGCTGCTGTTGCTAACTCTATGAATGTTGGTGCTATCGGTGCTGCTTTAGCTGCTGGTGTCGCCTTCTTACTATAAGAAAAATAAGATATAAAACAACATGCACATTAAGTAACTAATTAATTGTATTAGTTAATTACTATATTATTTATTTATGCATCCACAGAAATATATTTTTATATATATTATATATACAAACATTTTATGTCCCTAATGTACTATTAATACAATTTTAATTTAATCATAGTATGGCTATTCTTATTATTTGTTTGTCTTTGATAGTTCAATTTTTAAGCTATTTTATGTTGTCGTTTTTCCGTTTTCTGTTGTTGTTGTTTTTGGGTTGTTTCATCGCTCTTCACAAAGTGAAAAATTTACGTAAGAATTATCACAAGGGAGAATTCCATATGTAAATTTTATATACAAACTACCATAAAACCACAATAACACAAGAAAAAACTATTTGAAGTAAAAATAATAGTGGATTATCATGCATACTTCTAAACCATTAGGCCCACTTAAAAATAAAGTGAAAGCACGTTCTTTTGAACGTCTCACTCATTTACCACTTTTCACAGATATTTCATCAAATTCACCGGTTAATACTCATCATATTCATCATAATAATGATCTTTTATTATTGGAATCAGTACAACAGTTACATCCATCAAATTTAAAATGTTGCGATTGTAATTCAACGAAAACTGTTGATTGGATTTCAATAAATTTATTATGTGTATTATGTATTAAATGTTCAGGTATACATAGATCTATGGGTTCGCATATATCAAAAGTAAGGTCTTTAACATTAGATACATTTAAGACACCAGAAATGATTCATTTAATTAAGTTTTTTGTACGTAATGATATTATTAACTCAATTTATGAAGCAAATTTAGGTGAAACGAAAAAAATTACATCAAATGCAACAGATTTACAAAGAATGGATTATATTAATAACAAATATAAATGTAGAAAATTTGTGGAAAATTCAAATTTATCCTATGATATTTCTTTAAAATCATTAATACAAGCAATTCATATAGAAAGCATTAGTCAATTACAAAAAACAATAGCACAAAGTAGCACTTCATTAAAATTAATTTCACAACATTATAACAATGACAACAAAAACACCAAAAATATTTCTTTATTCAAATATTCTTTGAATCACAATTTAAAAAAAAATGCATCCTTGGTCTTTCATATAACAGAATTTTTACTCATTAATGGTTTATTAATAGATTCAAATTTCCCATCAGATGAAGAAACTTTGAAAAAATGGCCAGAACAAGCATTAACTTATTGGCAAGCAAAATTAGAAATGTATGGTGACACGATATTAAGTATTGATTCATCTTCCTCGTCATCTTCATCAACTCCATCCTTCTTAGAATCAAATGACAAAGTATTTCCTTTAGATGAATCATTTCCAAATACTCAACCTAAGAAAAAATCAAGTTCATTAATAAGATGGTCACTAAACAGTATACCAAAAACATCACAAAATATAATAACAATGCATAAATCCTTGAAGAGAAATACTCGAAAAGGATCAAATCCGTCGACGTAACGTCACAAGCACTTTTTTGCATACTTTTTACTTTTCTGTAATAGTATAATTAATAATTATGATATCGCTCACATTGTGGTATCTTTACATATTTTCATAAGAACATATTTATAATAAGTAACAATTTATAAAATATAAAATCATTCAAGCATCATTATGCAACCTTCTGCAACGGATTTATATTCTATTAAAGAGTGCGTCGGTCGTGGTAATTTTGGTGATGTTTACAAAGCCGTTGATAATGTGTCAGGAAATCTGGTAGCTGTAAAGGTGGTAAACTTGGAGTATACAGAAGAAGACATTGGTTTATTGTCTCAGGAAATATTCTTTTTAGCTGAATTAAAATCACCGTATATTACAAATTATCTGACAACTGTTGTAGAAGATGTCTCGATGTGGATCGTTATGGAATTTTGTGGTGGTGGATCATGTGCGGATCTCATTAAATACTGTTACAAATCTGGTTTACCAGAAATAAAGGTATCATTTATTGTTAAAAATGTTCTATTAGGTTTACAATATTTGCATGAACAAAAAAAAATCCATAGAGATATCAAGGCTGCTAATATCTTGTTAACGGATGTTGGGAATATCAAATTGGCAGATTTTGGCGTCAGTGGACAGATGAAATCAACTTTAAAAAAAGATACGTTTGTTGGAACACCGTACTGGATGGCACCAGAAGTGATTAGTCGTGATTTGGATGGTGGTTATAATGAAAAGGCGGATATTTGGTCTCTTGGAATAACAACATATGAATTATTAAAGGGCTTACCTCCATTATCAAAATTTGATCCTGTTAAAGTTATGACAAGTTTAATTAAAAGAAAACCACCAAAATTGCATGGATCATTTAATTCATTTACCAAAGAATTTATTGCACAATGCTTGACTAAAAACCCTAAAATAAGACCCAATACAACTCTCTTATTGCAATCAGAATTTATTGTTTTTTATAAGGATAAAATTTATGATTTAAGAGAAGATGTAGAGGTTAGTAAAAATATTAAATCAAAGGATCGTAATTTCCTTAATAAGAAACCAAAGTTCTCAATAAATGAGAAGTTTTATAATACGGTATATTACAATACTGATCCCATATGGGATTTTAACTCAATTAAATCCACAGCATTAAATAGTTCTATTTCTGAAACTTCAACATCAAATCAAAATTTAAGTCCTATTTCAAATAACTCTAAGAATGAAACGATTACACCAATAACATTAGAAAGTGACACACAACGTTCTTTCAAGAAATTGAAGGATTACAATCCATACGAGTTAGGTTCTGGGATGGATATAGACTCTGTTAAGACTGCAGAAGAAGAAAGTACCTCAGTAGTCAACCATAATATAGATAAAAATAATTCTTTAAATAACTTGGATTATTTTAAGAACGTCATATTATATTGCCTCAAGCGTATGGGCGATAGAGCCAACGATGAAGAAACAAGAAGTTATGTTAATTCAATATTACATAACTTTAAAGTAACAGAATCGCGTGTTCCTGGATTCAGTGAAGTCTTCATGGAAGAATTGATGCTAAGGATGGATAGTATTAAAACATTTCTATTGAATAAATAGTATTATTGTATTAAAATTAATATATAAAAAAAATTTCTTTTGTTTACATTCGGTTGATAATTTAATTTTGGACTGACGTTTTTAATTTATTAATCCATGACACAAATATTAAAACTTTATTAATAAATACATTAAAGAAATATAACATCTGATTTTAAAGTTTATATTGTATATATAAGATAGGTAACTAACTATGTCAATATTAAACTTAATAGTTATCCTTTTTTTTGTCAATCCTCTTTGGGCTTCGAAAATCTTACAAAATCAGTTTTTAAGTGGAAATCTGGTTAAAGAAGATGTCACCATTGAAGCACTACCAAGGTTACAAGAAATATGTGAAAAAGAGAAATATGACATTAAGACACAATCTGATTTGAATAGTTTATTAAATACATGTCAGAAAGTCTCCGGAAGTATTTTGATTTCAAATGAGTATCAGGAACCATCTGTAAACTTCGGTAATTTACAAAGTATTGAAGGCGATTTAAAGATTTGTGATACAAAATCTGTGATGAATATAATAGCACCATCTTTACGAAAAATAGGTGGAGAATTCAAAGTTAGGAATTTAACTTCTCTAGTTTCTCTAGATATTGCTTCAATAGAAGATTTGAATGTGGTTGGCTGGGAAATAGTACCATTATTAAATAATATTGTTCTTAATGCCGGTTCAACGAAGATGAATAAGTTAATTATCTCTGACTCAGCTCTTCCAAATGTCAATTGCATTAAAAAAATTAAAAATATTAATTACCTTGGTATTAACAACAATAGATTCTTAGAAAATATAGATCTCGATATGGAGATGGTGAATGATAAATTAGATATTTATTCAAATGCACAGGATACATCTATTCAATTATCAAAACTTGAATCTGTCGGAGATTTATCTATCAGAAATTCCAAAACAGTTAACTTTCCAAATTTGAAACATGTCAACAAATCATTGGATATAATTGAAAATTATTTTACGGATTTAAAATTAGAAGAACTGAAAAAGGTTTCTGGAACGGTTGGAATAATCGATAATAATAATCTAAAAAACGTCAAC
This sequence comes from Kazachstania kunashirensis, assembly GCA_003708465.2. Lineage (NCBI taxonomy): Eukaryota > Fungi > Ascomycota > Saccharomycetes > Saccharomycetales > Saccharomycetaceae > Kazachstania > Kazachstania kunashirensis. The sequence continues at coordinate 24,702 of PPOH02000235.1, forward strand.
ATGAAAAATATTGAGTTCATTGATGGTGGATTATTGATTATAAATAATACCAAAGTTAGTTCAATAAACTTTCTTCCAAACATCAAAACAATAGGTGGTGCGTTACAAATCGAAGGTGATTTTAATGAAACAGAATTTCCCCAATTAAAACTCATTAAGGGAAGTGCTACATTTGCAAGCCAATCTGACAAATTCGATTGTGATAAGTGGATAAAACCCGTTAATGAACGATCTATAATTAGGGGTGGGAAGATAAAATGTTCTACGAAGAAGAAAAATGAGTATCGGGAAATCAATCAAGATGGTAAAATATTAGAAGAAAATTCTAATAAGACAAGCTCTGCCACTCGTGCAAGACTCTCAACAGATTCAAACATATCTGATTCGCAAGAGATTAAAACAGCAAACCATATATCATCAACAACAACTGAAAGAAAAAGGGAGAAAACAAATGGTCCTGAAAGTTCTAAGAAAAAGAATGGTTCGTTTAAGATTGTAAGACTGTCTAGTAATTTTCTTTATTGCTGGATTTTATTCACACTCATTTCATCCATTATCTTGTAGAGGAACCATAGAAATAATTACATTAAATCTAGGTCTACGATCGACAATAAATAAACTTAATTTAAAAATAAATAACTATATTGCTCTGTAACTAGGTAAAATATAACAAAATAATAGAATAAGATTTCATTTTATTAAAATAAATAATTTAGCATTTTCCGACACACAGTCACGTGATATAGACACTGTTCGTATGAGAGTCGTTCGATACGAATTTCAATCCCAAAAAATTTCAGCTTGTAAGATGTAGAGTACTTAGGGTATATCACAGGTCAACAATCGGAAATTGTATGTCATTGCCTGCTTAATTTCACAAATTAACAACCAAACTTACAATTACACTTCATATTACATATTTTTTTCTATTTATGCCTTTGTATAATATATGAATCCCAAATAACATGCAAGAAAAGACAAACGATCATACTATAGACATGACGAAAAAAGATGAATCAGAAAATATTGAAGGAATATCTAGCAGGGTTGGAAGTTATAAAGATTTGCTGTCAATTTCTAGTGAAAAAAATTCAGTTACCGACAATGAAAGTAAACAGAATTCGACTAAGAGACCCAGGAAAAAGAGAAAGGTTTTCAGCTGCGAAACTTGTCGTAAATTTAAGACAAGGTGCGATTTTGAACCATTGGTAGGGAAATGCCACAGATGTAGCGTTTTAGATATTCATTGTTCACTATCAGAAGAACGAAAAGATGAAATAGTCATTGCAATTGAAAAAAATCCTTTAAAACCTTCTGATGAGATCGATGCAGTTAATGCAGATGTAATATATGAACCTGATTCTAAAAATATTCAGACGAATGAATCCAATAAAGGGGAAAATCCACTTACTCTAAGATTGAATGAGCGTTTGAAACACTTGGAGGATAAGGTCACCAGCCTTAATGATAAATTAGATCTACTACTCTTAATGCAAGGTGCGTCCTCTGCGACCACAAGTGCAAAAGAAATTTTATCTAATTCGATTGGCCATGATAATACCAATGAGGATCCAAATGATTTAAATTTAGTCAATTTTCAGAATAATATATCTCAACCAGATCATAGTCCAACCATCAGCAACACAAGACAGGATGGTTTCTCAGAATTCTATAAATTAAAAGAGCCACCTTTAAAGATAATCAATGATATCGACGAAAGATTATTTCCGTTGGCTGTAACATCTAAAAAGGAAGCAATGGAGAGGGAGCAAAGACCCTCAGCTGTAGCTCGAATTGAATTTTTACAATTTTATGAGAAAAACAGTAGTATATGTTTAACTTTGTGCAGAGAATTCTTAGTAAGGTCCCATTTTTGGGTCATTCCAGGCGGAATAAAGGAATTAAATGATGAATTTGTTAGAAATCATCTATTTATTACTAGCGTATTCACAATTATTGCAATGAGTTCTTCAGATAATGAAAAATATTATGAACTTCAGGAAGTTTTATATCCGCTTGTCGAAAGATTATTAACGAATACGTTAACAATGTTTGATAAGTTAACAGTCCATGATATTGAAGCAATTCTGTATTGTTGTATGTTTCATATCTCAAGAAAGGCAAAACGACATAGACAGTTAAAAATCAATTCGATGCTATTAGCTAATTTTGCCTTGTTCAATTTAATGAACAATATAGACTTTTACAAATTGAAAGAGAGAGTGTTCATCCATGAAGAATATAATCCAACTGACCTGTACCATTTGAGAGTTTTAAATTCGCTTACAGCATGTTATCTCCGGTACTCAATTGCATATGGTTCAATGGCCACACAGGATAAAATGCTTAAAGAGTTTAATAATTTAATTGCAAAATTCCCACAGGCCAATTTTGGAGATGACATAAAATTAAGTGAAATTAATTTAAGCGATATAGTATCTGCGATATTCATTGATTTTGAAACATATTTTAATAGATTCTCGAACAAATTATCCGGTGAGCATGAACAATTTGATCAAAAGAAACTATTAGTTTTTCCTGAACTTAATTATTGGTTAAAAAACTGGGAAGAATTATTAGCTAAAGATGGGGGCGGGATTCTCCTATTCACTTATGATTTTTATCATGTAATGATATGTAGATCTTTCTTAACCGAATTCTTGGATAGAATCAAGGAAAATCCCCAACTCCTTACAAGCATTATCTTCACCATGAAAGAATACATATTTTCGTTATTGAAAGGATTTCTAAGATTACCCTCTTCTTTAATAAAAGGCGCTCCTATTTTGACTACTAATGACATGATTTATGCCTGCATGTCATTATGCGATTATTTGAATTGGTTTGAACCTAGTGAGAAACAAGAAGTATTAAGTATATGTACCAGAGTATACTGGCATTTGAATACTATTGGTGAGAAGTTAAATGAGGTAACGGAAAATGTCGGTAAGATTATTAAATACATTATTACAACTGCAAAGAATAGGGCCAATATGGGACAATTTGCTCCATCATTTATAGACATATCCACATTTAGACATGACACAAAATCTATATCAGATGAAAATATTAGAGAAAATATAGAAGACAAATCAGTTTCTGATCCAATAATAAAAAGTTCCCCTGAACAAAAGATCGTAAATATAAATAAATCCGACGATACAATTGATTCACCCAAGATGTTGAAATCACAATCTGAAGCTAATTTACAATATAAATCCGGAAGTCAATTTTCAATGCCGGATGTAGATCGATTTAATTCATTTGAAGATTTCTTCCAGGACTTTTTCAATCATTTAAAACCAGCTACGCAAAAAATGTTTTCATCTTCAGAGAAATAATCAAAGTCATATAATGCATATACTGTAGATACCTTAAATATAAAAGTTGGATGATCCAATTGAAATTAAATTATATAAACGAATTATTATATAAAAGTTTCATCATTTGTTGACGGCAGCAACTAATTTAACATCGAAAATCATGTCTGCACCTGGTGGGATAACGCCTGCGACACCTCTTTCACCATAAGCTAAATCACTTGGGATTCTAATAGTACGTTCTTCACCAACACACATGCCCAAGACACCTTGATCCCAACCTTTAATAACTTGTCCAGTACCTAATTTAAAGGTAATTGGAGAATTTCTATCATAACTCGAGTCAAAAACTTTGTTATTGCTCAAAAATCTACCGGTGTAATGAACGCTAACGGAATCACCAGATACAGCTTTAACTTTACAATCGTCAATTGGAATTCTTTTAGTGATGTCAATTTCTAATTCAGTTAGGGAACCAGCCATAGCACCGGAAACAAAAGCAGCAAATAAAATATTAGTGAATCTCATTATGTTCTGATAGGCTACAATATATGGAGGGTAATTGTCTTATAGAGTCAGTAAGCATTCTACTTCATACTATGGATGATAATCGAATCGTTTTTTAACCTTATAAATAGCTGTCCTTTTTCAAGTTGAAAAAATCCGATAATGATTGTCGGGTAATCATCATGATATAAAATGTACAATGGAACAGAGATATTTAACAAAATTCTTATATTTTATCGTTTATAATTGCGTTAAATAGTACTACATAATGTTCTAAATTATAATTCATCATGATTGACTTTTTCAGTGTCATGTTCTGGATCGAATATAACTTTATCTACCGCCTTTTCAGCAGGTACATCTAGTTGATATTTCTCTACTAAGTTGAAACCATCTAACTGGTGCTTACCGTTTTCTTTAATGAATAATAGAATATTAGATCTGACTCTAGCACCAACATGGACAATTGGTTTATCATGAGAACCGGCTGGGTAAATGACAATAGTTGGGAAACCAGTTACAGGGAAACTAATAATATCGTTAGCTGCAGCGTCAACATCTAAGAATACAATCTTATCTCTTGTTTCTTCATCACGTGCAAACATATCTGCAATATCATAATAAATTGGTTCTAGTTTCTTACTCTGTGCATCCCATGAGGCATGATATCTGACAATTACATCCTTGCTTTCATTATGGACCATCTCATCATGGTTGGAACCAACAATTTTGGTAACATTGGAATGTTGAACAGTTGGAACTTCTTCGGATTTGACAATTGGTTGTGCCTTACCATTAACAAAATCATCAACTAATTGAGTAATTTCTTCTCTATCTAAAGTTTGTAATTCAGTTAGAGCGTTATATTCTTCTTCTGAAAGTTGTGGTAAACCGTATTTTAGATTGTAATTTAGATCATGGATGGCAAATAATGGAAATTGTTCCTTCATGTTTAAAAATCTCACATGACTGTGGAAGATCAGAGCATTTAGACCCAAGAAGTTTACCTTACCACGGTATTTTTCACCCAAATCACCAAAGAATTCCTTATAATCCATATATTCTTGGGGGGTCAAATAGAAATAGTATGCAAGTGGCAATTTACTATCCATGTATGAACGATAGTTTTCAATATTTGCATTATCGAAGTATGGTAGTTTTGAATATAGCAGCCAAGTTTTAAAATCTTTTGGATCGGTACTGGTAGTATTTTCGAATTTAAAGATATCTGTACCTGTTCTTATAGTGTGATTATTATGTTGCAATTCCATTTCTGGTACTGGAGGTAGGTATAAGATTACATTATCCTTCATAGTTTCATTGCAGTTTGGATATGCGACAAAAGTGAAAGAATTGAATAAATCGTTTGCTGCTTTATCGAAAACTTTATCGAAATTATCTAATTTACCATAGTATACTACAACTGGTCCAGTCATTTTCTCATGATTGACATAAAATTCATTTAATTGTTCTTCCGTACTGATTCTTTTAACTGGACTGGCAACTTGATTTACCATGAAATCATACATATCTTCTGCAGTTCTTCTACCCGTATATTCATTATCTTTAATCAAACGATGGTTCTTGAATACTTTTAAAGAAGGATAATAAGGAATTTCTAATTGATTACACAATGCTTCATCAATAGAACAATCGACTTGAAAGACCTTGATACCCTTTTCAGAATCTAAAATTTCAGCGGCTTTAACTAATTCTGGTAGTAAATTCTTTGAGTGTAAACACCATGGGACAGTAAATTCACCTAAAACTAAATCATTTGCTTTGATGAATTTTGCAAAATTGTCTAGAGTAAGTTTGTTAACTGCTGTGCCTTCTGGTACAATAGCACTATCGAATTTTAATTCTTGTTCAGGAGCAGCTTCTTGCGCAAGGGCAAATGAACAAACAAATGCCAGTATGCAAATAGACCAATTTTTGAAGAGCATTGGTTCTATCACGTTCTAATCTATGTTATTCTCCTTCGTTTTATACAATGTATATCTTCAATACATCTAACTGACTATCTTTTTGCATTACGAGAACAGCTTCAAAATTGACGCGTTAAATAAAATATTAAACGAATACTAGAGGAAAAAAATTTTCGATATATGATAAAAGACCATTTATACAAAATGTATGTACTTATTTATGGGACACCGGTGGTGGAACATCATCTGATGGAGTCCCTTGTTGACGTGAAGATTGATCTTTACCTTCCGTAAAATAGTCTGTCATTAATGCAGTGTCCTTTGTAGTTTTTTTCTTTTTTTGGGCAGATTTTGGTGGTGGTGCCATTACACTTGGAATGAATGCTGTCTCTGAATTTATTGGAGGCAATGGTTGTGTTTCTAATTGAATATTGTCTCCGATTTGATCTTGTACTTTTACCGTTGGTATTCTATGTAAGAAACCTGAACCTATACCACAACCTAGTCTACCATCTGGACCGATATTCACCGTAATTGGTCTTACACTATCACTAATTTTATTGTAAACGTATAAGATCAATTCTTGGTTTGCTCTTGATCTTACAATATCTTGTAATAATGTTTCACCACCTGTTGCTAATAAACCGTCTTGACAGCCAATGATGTAATCTTCATCAGGTATTAAACCAGCTAAATGAGCTGGACCATTTTGAATATTCAGTTGTAAGATATGGTATGTGAATGTTGCCGCGATAAGTGGAGACCATTGTACTTTGAAACCCAATGGTTCGAATAATTTATTTGTATCTGTTGTATTATTCGAACCATTTGATAAAGAAATTTCATCCATATGTGTTTCGTCTTTACTACGAATTTGAATGTAAATGTCTTTAAAGATACCACCTTTTGCTGACCAAACATTCAATTTCAATGTATTATTAGAATATTGATTAATATACTGAATTATTGCATTATAATCAGGGTACATATAACCATGTTGGTTATTAATCAATGGTAAAGGGTCATCATTGATACCTACAATAAAATCAAAGTATGACTGCAATTGCAATTGCAATTCGTGCACCCATACAACCCTCAAACCAGATACCGTACCATTGAAAGCACTTGTATCACCTAATGTATCTTGTTCATGTTGTTGTAATTGTGTAGCTAATAAATTTGGCGGAATAGATTGAAAAAAAGCATCCAATTGCGAGCCATCCTGCGACAAACCCTGCACACTCTGTTCAAACGTCTTAACAAGGTTCTTCGCAATCCTAAACATCCTTCAATAGTTCAATAGCTGCACAGCCCCTGCCAGCCCCCATCACAAGTCCAATAAAAATACATTTATTCATCTCTTTCAACAGTACAAATTTCAAACTTTTTGAAATAAAACGAAAAATCGCCCATACCGTATATCGTGATCAAGAATGTACGCAATGCATGGGTGACCGCTTCGACAGCGCGACGTGCGACGTGAAAAACAAAAAAAGCGGACATTTTGTGTTTTTTCTCAAAAAAAGATAAATAAATAAAATATTATTATATAAAGGAGAATTAATTTGTGGAAGTCGAAAAGAGGGGGGGGAGAGCAGTTTGGAAGAATTGGTTGTTCAGTGCTGTGATCTAGTCAAGCAAAGTATGTCGTTTGATGAGTTTCACCAGGTCAATAACCTAAGATTGTTGGATGAAGTTGACAAGATATGTGCGGAATTTGAAGTTACGCAAGATAAATTGCATGAATTGACTGATTATTTTATTAAACAAATGGAGATTGGATTATCCAATGTAAATAGTAATGAGGGTTCAATTAATGGTAATAATGCCGGTTTAGCAATGATTCCATCGTATGTTACTAGTAAGCCAAATGGTACCGAAAAGGGTTTGTTTATGGCAGCTGTTTTAGGTGGTATGAATTTTAGAATTTGTTCATTGAAATTAAATGGTGATCATACATTTGATATGAAACAAGCAAAGACAAGAATTCCTGAATATTTAATGGAAGGTGTTGGTGCTACAAGTGAAGATTTGTTTGGTTTTTTAGCCCGTAGAACAACTGCTTTTATTAATAAATTTCATTCAGATATAATGAAACCTGATACTCCATTAAAACTAGGTTTTACTTTTTCTTATCCAGTGGATCAAGAATCATTAAATTCAGGTACATTAATTCGATGGACAAAAGGTTTAAATATTTCAGATACAGTTGGGAGAGATGTTGTTCAATTATATCAAGAACAGTTAACAATGGTCGGTTTAAATATGGTTAATGTCGTTGCATTAACCAATGATACAATCGGTACATTTTTATCACTCTGTTATGCAAAGGGTTCAACAGAAAATGAGTCATCTGGTGAAATTTCTGAACCAGTTATTGGTTGTATCTTTGGAACAGGTACGAATGGTTGTTATATGGAAAAAATTGAAAATATTAAAAAATTACCTGATTTTGTTAGAGAAAGATTAATTCATGAAGGTAAAACAGAAATGTGTATTAATGTTGAATGGGGCTCATTTGATAATGATAATCAAGTCTTACCAACAACAAAATATGATATAGATATTGATGCCAAATATGCTAAAAATGAGGGTCAATTATTCGAAAAAAGGGTTTCGGGTATGTTTTTAGGTGAAATTTTAAGAAATGTTTTAGTAGATTTACATACTCGAGGTTTAATTTTAACACAATTTAGAAAACATGAACAGTTACCATATCGCTTAAAGACTCCATTTCAATTATCAAGTGAAGTTCTGGCAAGAATTGAAATCGATGATTCATCAACTTTAAGAGAAACAGAATTATCTTTCTTGCAAAGTTTAAGACTACCAACAACATTAGGAGAACGCAAAGCAATTCAAAAGTTAGTCAGAGTAATTTCACGTAGATCAGCTTATTTAGCATCCGTTCCAATTGCTGCAATTTTAATTAAGACAAACGCATTAAATAAAAAATATCATGGTGAAGTAATAGTGGGTTACGATGGTTCAGTTATTGAATTGTATCCAGGTTTCAAGTCAATGATGAGACAAGCATTAGCATTAGGTCCAATTGGCTCGGAAGGTGAACGTAAAACGCATTTCGTTCATTCAAAGGATAGTGGTTCAGCAGGTGGTGCTCTATGTGCTTTAGTCGCATAATATATTCGTTTTCATATCTAATAACAAATTCCATATTTTTCTTTTGAAAAGGAAAATAAGATAAAAAAATGTATTCATTCACTTTTGTATATAACATAAACACTATATATATATATATATATATATCTTTATTTTAATGAACTTTATGCCATTATATAATTGTGACGCGATAAACTGGAAAATTTTTATGATGCCAAGTATATTATATCAAACCAATATAACCTTAACAAACAATAAGGTGAAGAACAAATGAAAATAGGATTTCAAAAGTTTAGTATGGTTGGAAGATTTAATGCAAAGAGCACAGTAAGATCATACTACAGAAGTAATAACAATTTTCGCAGTGATATGAATGCGAGGAGTATGAGGGACAAGTTGCTGCATGTGAGAGATTTACCAAAAACTTGTAGGCATGGCATGGCAATGTACAAAGCTGCTACAAAAAATATAGAAAATAAATTAGCCACTAATGGTGAGTCCTGGATCAACTCTTATGACCATTTTAAAGAACTAGATAATGTAAAATTTAATGCTGTTTCAATAGCGTCCATCGAATCATACTTGCAAAAAATCGAAAAACACTACCAGATGGAAGAAAAAAAAAGTAATGAGAGTTTAAACATGAAGATCGAGAAATTAGATGTACAATGGACGAAGAAATATGGATACGTACCTGATGTTAAAAAGGAAAAGACTGAAGAATCTGCAAAGTATGGTTTAGAGTTGAAAACAGTCAAGCGTGAACATTATCCAACTATATATTGTAATCCAGGTACATCAAATTTTGAATATCTGTGTAATAGTATTAAACTGATGGCATCGAAACAGACAATCTGTTTCTCATTTGACATTGAAGCATACGAAAAGGATAACAATGTTATTACCGAGGTGGGTATCTCAATTTTTGATCCAAGAGAAAATACTGGTTCAATCGTTCCAATAACAAGAAATTTCCATATAATAATATCAGAATCACTATCATTAAGAAATGAAAACTGGGTTTGTGACTTAAAAGAATGTTACTTACTGGGGCAAAGTCTAGTGTTAAACTTAAACCAATGTGTCGAATTTGTACAATCATTGATTAATTACTATATGATACCCAAGACAGAAGCATCTAAATCGTGGTCTCGTGCATATGTTGGACATAATATTGATGGTGACATAAGATGGTTGACAAAGATTGGTGTCAACATTCCACACCTAGAACAACTGAATTATTCGTTAGATATTCGTAAACAACCCAATATTCCATATGTTTTGGATACAATGAAGTTCTATAGGTACTGTTATGGTCAAAATGGTAGTAGTCTGGGAAAAATTTTACGGTTGTTCGGTTTATCACATGCATTCCTACATAATGCAGGTAATGATGCCCATTATACTTTAAAATTGCTGATGCATATGTGTGATATAAACTTCCGTATTCAATTTGGCCTTGATGATATTAATAAATTTGAGAGAAGGGCGCAAGATTATATGGATCGTACTAAAACTGAACCAAAGGTTTTACCAATGACATATGGTGCTACTATCAAACATATAAATGTAGTAAACAAACCAAAAAAAGATTTAGTACCTCAAACAGAATTTGGAGGTTCAAAATGGTTTCATGATGCACATTCAGCATTTGAAAGTACAATAGAATATACTGGAAAACTTTTTTAAGGTAATTATATAAGTAGAGAGAAATATAAAGTAATCATATACACATTAATTTAAATTGATTGCAACTTAGTCTTTAACTCACCGGATTGGTTTAAAGCTTGTAAATCACTGTTACCACCAATAAATTCTTTACCGATGTAAATATGTGGGACAGTGCTTTGACCATTAATTTGGGCTAAAGCTTCTTGGATAGCAGGGCCGTCTTCCATGGTATCTAGTTCTAAGACTAAAGCATTATCGACAGGGAGATTGTAATCCTCGAATAAGGTTTTTAAAGATGCCTTACAGTAAGGACAGTATGTCTTGGCAGCAACAAAGACAGGGTAGTCGTCAATCATTTTCTTGACGTTATCTAAAGTTTCTTGGGAGACCATGACTGTTTTTTTACTTTTAACTTTTGTTAAGAGGAAGATTACTAGCAAACAAATGACTAGAACTATTGTATTCATCTGAAGTGCTGTTTTTAAAGTGGTATGTATATAGAAGTTATCCCTTTCAAAAACGTTTCGAACTTTAACACCGTCGAGAAAAGTGAAGCCCTAAATAGTAGAATGTTACAGAAATAAAACTAATCACTAGTAAGAAACGTTATATCGCACTTCAATATATCATCCAGCTTTGGTACCACTAACGATAACTTTTCTATGTCATTTGAAGTGGTATTTATTTGGCTTTTTTTCACTAAACATGTTATCATATGACTTGCAATAGGTTAGGGCTCGCAATATCAGTTACAAAAATCATCCATTCTTTAAAACGTTTAAGTCATTTCTTACCACTTTTAACTACTAGAATCTGGGGCAAATAAGCAACGATGTCGAGTTCTAAGTACCCTACGACTATGAGTTGTATGGATGCATTCAACAGATTGACTACATGTTATTCCCTGGGTGGTCAGTTTCGTAGTTACTATCGTTTGGGACATTTGAATTCTTGTGACAAACAATTGGAAAAGTTGAAGTTTTGCATGTTCAATGGAAAGGATCCTGTTGCTGTACAGGGTTGGTACAAGTCGCAAGCTGAAAAGAATAAGCAGTTAGTTGGGGGTACAGATGTTATTTGGAGTGAGAGAGTTTGATAACGTGAATTAAGGATGTTATTAAAGAATAATGTCGTCATACATATATATAATACAAAATTACATATTCTAACCTGTAAAAAGTAAGAAAATGTTCATAAATGCAAAAAATTAGCTTTTAAAAAACTATTTTGATATTTTGGTACTTTTGTTTTTGTCTTAGAAAAAGAAAGCAACAACTCTTTTCCAGAATGGTCCATTCTTTAATTTTTCTTGGAGTTCTTGTTCTTCTTGTCTCAATAAGTCACCATCAAATATTTTTCTATGTGTGATAAGATCAATTTTATCTGCTCTAATGAATAAAGTCCAATCTTTCTTCCAAATTTTATAACCGAAATAGAGAGCGATTAGAATTGGCATTGCTAAATAATTTTCAAAGAAACTTTGAGCATCCAATTTACCTTCACCAATTGGAGCAAGAGCAACCCAAAATTGTGCAATTAAAGCGAGAATCATCATAACAGCAGCGTACCACGAACCATAAATACCAACTTGTGATTTGTAACCGATTTCATCCAAGGATCTACCTTGAACTTGTAAAGCTCTTCTAAATCTAATATGTGAGAAACAAATTGTGATCCATGTAAATAATTGTGATAACCCTGAGATAGCTAACAACCAAGTGAAAACTTGTTCTTCCTTTGGTGATGCAGCACAGAAAGCAATGACACCGAATAACGCAGAACAACACATTGCAATACATGGTCTACCTTCTCTATCAATATAACTGAATATCTTTGGTGCGTAACCTTGATCAGATAATGAATGTAATAAACGTGAACTTGAATAAAATGCAGAGTTAGCAACGGATAGAACAGATAATAGAATTACTGCATTAATAAAATGTGGAACGACTCTAACACCATGAGATGCGATAGCGATAACATAAGGAGATGCTTTTGTTGTGGCACTACCTGAACCCATTAATTGATCAGAATCGTATGGTACTAAGAAACCGATTAAAGTGATTGAGGTTAAGAAGATGAAAACAATTCTATAAATCATTGTCTTTGCTGCTTTTGGAATAGCTTGACGTGGATTTGATTGTTCTGCAGCAGTAATTGAAATAAATTCAGAAGCACCCATTGCAAAAGCGGCACGAACGAAAACTGACATAATACCTTTGAAACGATCGATACCATGGTTACCATTGAATGCACCCGGATCATGCCAGTATTTGGCACCAATATAACCATCTGTACCTGCACCACCGCATGTAATAATTATACCTAAGATGAAAAAACCTGAAATCATTAAAACTTTGCAAGTATTAAAGAAAAAATCTGCTTCAGCGTAACCTTGAGCACCAAAAATATTGATAATTATAATTAAAATGTAAAAGATAACGACAAAAACGTCTGCATTGACTGATGTGGTCCAATATGAAATTGTCATTGATGCTGTAACTAATTCTAATGGTGTGACACATAACCATTGAATGCAATAAACCCATGCTACTGAAAACCCTAAGGCAGGATCTACTAAAAAACTTGGATAACTATTAAAATTACCTGGTAATTTACTATAACAAACGGCTAATTCACCACATGCTTGAATAATACAATATAAACAAGAACCCATAATTGCGTAACCAATGATCAAACCTGCTGGACCTGCATTTCTTAAAGCTGTTGCGTTACCGACTAATAAACCAGTACCTATACCTGTCCCTAGAGACATCATTAAGACATGACGAGGTTTAATAGTTGTCTTCATTTTGGAATTTTCATCCAACTCAGTTTCATCTATTAAAGCATTTTCTGTATCTTTACCTGAGTTATTATTTGAATTATAATTATCAATATTTTAAATGAATCGATAAATTTACGTAAATGACGTTGTTTTATAAATTCTTTTGAATTTTTTGATGAATCAGAATCATTTGAAATATTTGATGTTATATTATCTAATTTTTCTGTATCATTAAAATATTCTACAATATTTTCATGTTCTGTATCTTTTGAACTTGAAATTATTTTTTTATTTGAACTACTTGAAGAATCTTCATCAATAGCAGAACTACTTCTAAATGCCATATTTCTTTATATATATATATATTTTTTTTTTCTAGCTAATTTAGATTTTCTTCTCTTGAAGTTTTATAAATAGCAACAAAAGGCACAAAAAGAAAAAAAAAAAAGTTGTTTTTTCTTTTTATTATGTTTTCTTTTTAAATATATATAAAATCAAATCAAATATTATAACAAACCTGTATATATATAATCCTAAAGTGTAATATATACATCTATATTCTATATTCTATATCACGGGCGATACAAAGAAACGCAACTATAGGTTCGATTACACTTAATCATACGTAAGGCTCTATTAAATTGCTGCTAAAGAGAATAGAAGATCATGATTTTCTGTTTCCGATTTCTCAAAAAAACAAAGAATTTCTTTGTTGCCCCGCTCGACGTTTTTCTGTCATCTGCTTAGCTAAGAGGAGAGCAGCTGCTGACAGGCAATGGTGCCGCGTCAAGCCGCATTATCCCTGTCGGCCGAGGGTTTTGCTGTTTGTGTTGTTTTGTATCAAGGGATGTGCTGCACTCCCAACCCCCCCCCCC